>WNWK01004984.1:0-129069 GCA_009830355.1 Cherax destructor | reverse complement strand
TTTACGAGCCCAGACAACGCACTCACTTGGACTACTAGAGTGACACTGACCCCCCACCCCACCCCACCCCACCCGCTATTTCCACCGGGAGGGGAGGGGGGTTGGGGAGCCTCGTATTCGGTACTAATTCATAATTTAACGTTTCTAATTTTATAATTAATTAGAGAAATTTAGGAGTGTTCACACTTAAAAAAAAAATCAGCTTCATTGTGCTAAGATCAATGGAATAATTGTTAGCATCTGGCTCATTCTAGCTCAGTAATTGGATAAATTGAGTCACGAGATGTGGAAGATATTTTCCAAGCTCCTTAGAAATTTTATACATACGTGGTCTTGATCCCGTAATCCATAATTGATAATGTTAATAAAACAACTAATATATTACACAATATTACTATTCGTAATACACTCATAATATAATACAACTTTATATAGTCCTTGTATGTAAACTAATATTATTCACACCTTCCGTGGGACTACAAACCTAGTACCATATCAAGCCTGAGGCCAGGCTCTCTTGACCTGTGTTGACCTACAGGGGTCTGGGGTTATGGAATACAGCGGTTTGAGGTTATAGTATACAGAGGTCTAGGGTTATGGTATACAGGGGTCTGGGAATGCAGTATGTAGGGGTCTGCCTGGAGGGTGTTCCGGAGGTCAACGCCCCCGCGGCCTAACAGTCCTTGACCAGGCATCCAGGTGGATCAGGGTCTGATCAACCAGACCGTTATTGCTGGCTGCACGTAGTCCAACGTACAAACCACAGCCCGGATGATAGGGTACTGAATTTTAGATATGTCCAGCTCCCTCTTGAAGGCAGCCAGGGGTCTATTGGTAATTCCCCTTATGCCTGATGGGAAGCTGTTGAACAATCTCGGGCTCCGGACACTTAATGTGTTTTTCCCTTATACAGGGGTCTGGGGTTATGGTATACAGGGGTCTGGGGTTATGGTATACAATGGTTTGGGGTTATGGTATACAGGGGTCTGGGGTTATGGTATACAGGGGTCTGGGGTTATGGTATACAGGGGTCTGGGGTTATGGTATACAGGGGTCTGGGGTTATGGTATACAGGTGTCTGGGGTTATGGTGTACAGGGGTCTGGGGTTATGGTATACAGGGGTCTGGGGTTATGGTATACAGGGATCTGGGGTTATGGTGTACAGGGGTCTGGGGTTATGGTATACAGGGATCTGGGGTTATGGTATACAGGGGTCTGGGGTTATGGTATACAGGGATCTGGGGTTATGGTGTACAGGGGTCTGGGGTTATGGTATACAGGGGTCTGGGGTTATGGTGTACAGGGGTCTGGGGTTATGGTATACAGGGGTCTGGGGTTATGGTATACAGGGGTCTGGGATTATGGTATACAGGGATCTGGGGTTATGGTATACAGGGGTCGGGGTTATAGTATTAGGGAGCACAGTGACAATAAATAATTCTATTTGCTTTTGTTAGATATCCTAATTTAAATTGCCACGTGTCACTATTGTTTGTCTATAATAAAATAAAATAAGTGGTCATTAGGAAAAAGTGATAAATAAACGGAATACAAATTGAGTATTATATAAATTATAAAGTTAACATTAATGATATTTGCCATACATAATAACTTAAATGGATGGGGAAATGGGGGTTTAATGGCACATTACAGATCATTTATGAAAATGATAAACACACTGAGAGATGTGTATCTCTTCGTATACTTCCTGAGATGAGAGCTTACTTTAATCGCTATATTAGTAATTAAAATATCCTTCAATGGCGACGTTTAGATTACATGCAGCCGCAATGACTCTTTATGTAGTGCATAGGCTATAAATGTAATAAGACAAGGCATAATCATTATTAGAATCTTAAGAAAAAAAACCACAACGGGCCTGTCCGGGATTTGAACCCGGGACCTCCTGCACCCAAAGCAGGAATCATACCCCTAGACCAACAGGCCGATGAAGTAAACGGTCTTATAGATATTATTTTAAAGAATTTCTTGATTGTTTACTGGGGCTTTAAGTTTATTGACTACATGAAAGTCAGTAAGAGAGATAAGGTTTACCATTAATCACGAATACTTTAATTATCATGATAGAGATGAAGTACTCAGTGTATATATACACTGAAAGTCATACCTCAGTCGTTGAGTTAGTATTACTCTAGAGGCAAGTGGATACGTATCGGTACTTCAATTTTCACCTATTGACCCTGTTAACCTAGCAATAAATAGGTACGTGGCTGTTAGGTGGCTGCTGTGGGTCGCATCTCGATGGTTGGTCTCAAATGGGATGAGAAAGGATAACATCTCTGAGTCTGTACCCTCAAAGGAAGGGGGTGCCATGATGCTGGTGACAGGCTCTTGATCCAACAAATTTGAGCCACACGCTTCATTGGGTCAAACCCGATTGTCTCCAATATCCCAGGCGTTGCGTGACCCATAATGATTTAGCGCTGCCTATAATCTTAGCCTGTGAGTTCAGTGTTAATTAAATAAATGGAATCAATAGTGAGCGGGAAGAGTTGCGAGCACCTGCTGCCCTTCTTAATTTGCTGTAAATAGCTACCCAGCAGTTAGTAAACATCTGTGGGAGAACAGCAGAAATAAACGACATTGCTTTTTTTTAGGTTATCCTGGGTAATTAGTCCGAATAAAGTCTTCTTGTACCTAATGTGATTTAGCCATAATCTCAGTATTTCTCAGGTAAAGATTACAGAGAATTTGCTTCTTGCTGTCTAGCCTCATCTTGCACTCAATATTTACCTATTGCTCAAATAAAAAAATCAAATATATTGACAGATACATTTCTATATGATTAAATTAAGCCTTTAATTTACATGTGGTTTTATAGACAGTATTGGAAATTTATACAGTGGTTACAATAAGAAGCACATAATTTTAATAAGCATACAGTGGCGGTAAATTGTGTAAATTTGAACTAGGATATTCCAACGAAGCCAGTGTGCCTTATTTTCAATGGGGTCCTTAAATGTTTGTCTCTTATGTAAATGCATGTATACCATCTTTATGTTTAACATAATAATAATAAAGATACAAGATTAAGTAAATTTTTATATTACAAGATATAGCAGCTGTTTGTAGTGTGTATGTATGCGTTACTATACTACGATACTGACAATTATTTGTGTGTCATTATATTAATACAAAATATCGTTTCTCTCTTTCTATAGCTTTATTAATCAAATATTCTTTACTTTCAGTCTTAAATCGGTTTATAATATTACTAGCCTTAACATGAGCAGATTGTCCATTCATCTTGTATCCCTGTATAAAACAAGGTTTCAGAGGCGGTCATATATAGTGACTACAACAAAATTATAATAATTTTCCTTTATACAGTGTTGATTCTGGTTCCTGACGTATCTTACATTAGGCGGACCCATATTGAGGCACAGAACATGAACAGTAGACTCACGAAATTGTAATGACACGATTGCAAACAAACCATACCACTGGTGGGGTTCGAACCCGCGGTCAGTCTCAAAACTCCAGACCGTCGCGTAAGCCACTGGGCCAGCTAGCTTCAATAAGATTCAGGATTATTGAAGCTAGCTGGCCCAGTGCTTACGCGACGGTCTGGAGTTTTGAGACTCTCTGACCGCGGGTTCGAACCCCACCCGTGGTATGGTTTATGAACAGTAGAATAAAAAAAATGATAAATATATGGAACTACTTTAAAGAAACGTTAAATTATAATACGAAAAAATCACCTGGGCCTCTATTGGCTTTATACCTATTTTTAGGAGTAGCACAGGGTTCCTTCCTAGGCAAAATCCCAATGAATGAGAAACCTAACTCGTTGGAGGTATTAAAATGTGAGGTAAAATATATCCGTAAGCTGCGGTGTATCTAATGGTGTTATAATACCTGGAGGGGTGTATTATGAGAGTGTATTACCACTGTTGATGCATAACCTACCGTACAAGAGTAAAATTATATTTACTTAGCACACTGATCACGCAGGATGGTTTTCTTGTATACCATCACACACGATGAGTGAGACAATACTGTCAGCCTGAGCCAAGAGTTCATTACCTACGATAACATTAAAGGTTTCCTTCTAGCAAGACTGGAGTTACTTTTTTATATGAAGTTTGCATTTTGGGTGGGATCACACACAGATTTAGCGGAAACAATGAGGATAGCATCATGCTAAAAATACGAACTGACATTGCGGATTCTTTTCATTGAAGAAATCCCAGTTGTTAACGAATGGCATTGCGATTTCCTTAATGGAGTTGTCTAGCCAACAATTAAGTTATACCATTTGCTCTACTCTAGGCCAAACTGTATTGATTGTTGGTTAAAATAAGTACAACAAGGAAACTGCAATACCATTCATTGACAACTGGCAGAGCGGTAACGGCATTCGGTACGGTATGGTTGATATTTTGTTAAAAAGAATAGTGCGAAACTACTGTGCAATATTTTCAATATTTTCCTGTGCAATATTTCGGTACAGCAGTTTCCAGGTACGAAAAACAAAAAAATACTGCAGCCTTGTGGTACAGATATCCTCAGCAGGACACAAAGCTTACTGAGGTGGCATTTTCACTTTATTAGTTATTCCAGCCAGGTTTAATTCTACTTCATTTACTAAATAAAATTAATATTAAAGTTCCAGATTATACAAGAGGCCGTAATGTAAACTTGTATATAAATAGTTTTACGATGATAGAAATTGGGGACATAAAAGTAGTTGACTGGCGTTCCCTAAGTTAAATCTATGTAAGGTCAAACAAGGTGACACTGTGTATGTACTCACCTATTTGTGGTTGCAAGGGTCGAGTCACAGCTGTGTGTGTGTGTCTGTGGGCAGTCATCAGACGTTGTGGGTGAGTCAGGTGACCTCCAGCCCACCAGAGGTTACGGGTGAGTCAGGTGACATCCAGCCCACCAGAGGTTACGGTGAGTCAGGTGACCTCCAGCCCACCAGACGTTGTAGAGTCAAGTGACCTCCAGCCCACCAGACATGGTGGGTGAGTTAGGTGACCTCCAGCCCACCAGACGTGGTGGTTGAGTCAAGTGACCTCCAGCCCACCAGACATGGTGGGTGAGTCAGGTGACCTTCAGACCACCAGACATGGTGGGTGAGTCAGGTGACCTTCAGCCCACCAGACATGGTGGGTGAGTCAGGTGACCTCCAGCCCACCAGACGTGGTGGTTGAGTCAAGTGACCTCCAGCCCACCAGACATGGTGGGTGAGTCAGGTGACCTTCAGCCCACCAGACATGGTGGGTGAGTCAGATGACCTCCAGCCCACCAGACGTGGTGGGTGAGTCAGGTGACCTCCAGCCCACCAGACGTGGTGGGTGAGTCAGGTGACCTCCAGCCCACCAGACATGGTGGATGAGTCAGGAGACCTCCAGCCCACCAGACGTGGTGGGTGAGTCAGGTGACCTCCAGCCCACCAGACGTGGTGGGTGAGTCAGGTGACCTCCAGCCCACCAGACATGGTGGATGAGTCAGGAGACCTCCAGCCCACCAGACGTGGTGGGTGAGTCAGAGACCTCCAGCCCACCAGACGTGGTGGGTGAGTCAGGTGACCTCCAGCCCACCAGACGTGGTGGGTGAGTCAGGAGACCTCCAGCCCACCAGACGTGGTGGGTGAGTCAGGTGACCTCCAGCCCACCAGACGTGGTGGGTGAGTCAGGTGACCTCCAGCCCACCTTCTTCTTGTAGGTTCGCCGGTACGTCCGGCCCGGGTCTTCTCCAAATGGTGACCCGGCCTTGGCCCCCTGGGTAGAGGGTGTCGATCATCTTCTTCTTTCTTCTGTCTTCTTTCTTGGGGCCCCGGGTGGGCGACTTCTTCTTCTTTCTTCTTTCTTGGGGCCCCCCGGGTGGGGGGCTCCAGCCCACCAGACATGGTGGGTGAGTCAGGAGACCTCCAGCCCACCAGACGTGGTGGGTGAGTCAGGTGACCTCCAGCCCACCAGACATGGTGGGTGAGTCAGGTGACCTCCAGCCCACCAGACGTGGTGGGTGAGTCAGGTGACCTCCAGCCCACCAGACATGGTGGGTGAGTCAGTGACCTCCAGCCCACCAGACGTGGTGGGTGAGTCAGAGACCTCCAGCCCACCAGACATGGTGGGTGAGTCAGGTGACCTCCAGCCCACCAGACATGGTGGGTGAGTCAGGTGACCTCCAGCCCACCAGACGTGGTGGGTGAGTCAGGTGACCTCCAGCCCACCAGACGTGGTGGGTGAGTCAGGTGACCTCCAGCCCACCAGACGTGGTGGGTGAGTCAGGTGACCTCCAGCCCACCAGACGTGGTGGGTGAGTCAAGTGACCTCCAGCCCACCAGACATGGTGGGTGAGTCAGGTGACCTCCAGCCCACCAGACATGGTGGGTGAGTCAGGTGACCTCCAGCCCACCAGACGTGGTGGGTGAGTCAGGTGACCTCCAGCCCACCAGACATGGTGGGTGAGTCAGGTGACCTCCAGCCCACCAGACGTGGTGGGTGAGTCAGGTGACCTCCAGCCCACCAGACGTGGTGGGTGAGTCAGGTGACCTCCAGCCCACCAGACGTGGTGGGTGAGTCAGGTGACCTCCAGCCCACCAGACGTGGTGGGTGAGTCAGGTGACCTCCAGCCCACCAGAGAAAATTATACCTAAATGTATTTATTCATTATTAAATACACATATTATTAAAGTTATTTGATTAAATATCTTACATAAATTTTTAAAATAATTTGTTGCAATGGCAGACGAGGTGGCCGAGTGGTTAAGGCGTTGGACTGCTAATCCAATAGGGTCTCCCTGCGTGGGTTCGAATCCCATCCTCGTCGAAAATATGTTTTCCTATATACTATTTAAGAAACTTGAGGAAGCGAGGTAGTGGAGGAGAGGGTGGGGAGGTTAGTTAGGGAGGAAGGGTGATAGGGGAGGGGAGAAGAGAGTTAGGGTCAGCGGATGAGAGAGTGTTAACTACTGGTTGGTGTGATAATTCTGGTACACAGCGACCTCACACTCAACACTTCCACTCACTCCACTGTGTACCTCCCCCCCAGTACATACATACAATGGTACACACACTCACAAACATACATATCAACACACACACAGTGGCAGGGAAGTAATGAGTCACTGTATTGTGGGAAAGTTTATCTTCTTGTGTGAGGGTTGTTAATAAGTGGAATGATCTGGCTGAAACAGTGAAGGCAACAAACCAAGATGGCAAGAGAATGTGTGTGAAGCCAAGAACAGAGACTCAAATTCAAATTCAAATTCAAATTCTTTATTTCGAGTAATATACAAGGTGGGGTGTACTTATAATTATACATTTTATGAAGTAGATATTACAAGATGGCCAATAATATGCCTAGGTATGCCTAGGCTTTTCAGGCAGTCTTACTCAATAGTGACACAATGATTATACAGATAGTAAGGTTAGGTAATTGTAGTGATTAACTAGGTTTACAAAATTGAGGTACTGGAATTTAAACATTTAAGAATTTAACAATTAGTTTAAGAATTTAGCAATTAGTTTATATATTAATGATAAAGGTGATGTATTGGCATAATACAGTTTCTATATTGGAGTGTCTTAGGCAAACTTATGACTAGCTTAAGAATTATGAAGCAATAGTTGTATTAGAATTTTGGTTAGTACTGTGCAAATTAAGGGGAATCACAGATATCCATAAGTGTATTTTGCTGTGGATATGTGCAAGATAAAGTTGTTTTCATGTGGTTAGCTACCGGTTGGGTGCGTAAGTGAGATAAGATGTTTTTTAACGGTGCTTTTGAAAATGGAGGTTGTGTCTGCAGTTCTAGAGTTTTCAGGCAGGGAGTTCCAGATTTTAGGCCCTTTTATGCGCATTGAATTTTTGTATAGATTTAGTCGGACACGGGGAATGTCAAAGAGATGTTTATGTCTGGTATTATGTCTATGGGTCCTGTCACAACTGTCAAGAAAGTGTTTTAGCTCAGGGTTAAAGTTGGAATTAATGGTTCTATAAATGTAGATAGCAGAGTAGTAAGTATGGATGTTCTGAACAGTGAGTAGGTTTAGGTCTTTGAAGAGTGGGGGGGGGGGTGCTGCCTAGCTTTGGATTGCGTAATAATTCTTACTGCGGCTTTTTGTTGGGTTATTATTGGTTTTAGGTGGGTAATTGCTGTTGATCAAATGGCATATGTGAGGTAGGGATAGATGAGTGAGTAGTATAGTGTGAGTAGGGCTGATTGTGGTACATAATACCGTATCTTAGAGAGGATCCCCACAGTTTTGGACACTTTCTTTGTAAGCACGACTAGGTGAATATAAACACATTCATAACACACGCAACCCACATACAGGAACATTAAAAACTTAACGTCTCTGAAAGAACACAGAACAAGAGGAGATATGATCACATCATACAAAATACCCCAAGACATAGGATAAATAATTATTTACCATAGGAGGCAGCCGGGTGATGAGACTCCTGTAATGTCTTCCTGGGGTCACCGCCCCCCTCGGCCCGGTCCCAGACCAGGACTCCTCGTTGCTTGCCTGACAGACCAGGCTGTTCGTACCCGCCGCCCGCAGTCCAACGCATGCACCACAGCTCGGCGGATCTGTTGTTCTGTTGTAGATTCGCCGGTATAATCGCCCGGCCCGGGCCTTTTCCAAGAGGTGGCCCGGCCTTGGCTCCCTGTCGAGGGAGTGTCTCAGACCAATGTCTGCCATGGGAGGAGGTACAAGTACCTCCTTGTCTTCTGGGACCAGCTGTCCAAAGGCCTAGTCCCATTCCCTGCCCCCACGGGGCTCGGAGGGAGAACCTAGGTAGGCACCTTGGGCTGCCACAAACCCCGCCCACACTGGGCTCGAAGGGTGTGGCAGCTGCATATCAGCAGACGATGTCAGGAGGTGCAAAGGCAGCAAGTACTACAGGATCCTTTTGGAGTCACACCCCAGCTTTGGGCATTAAGCCCGAGCGCTGGGGAAGCTCAAGAATGCCTTTTGCTGTGTGTTGCTGCTGCTACACTTGTCCGTTGCACTCTCGGCTGATCAGGAACTGACTTGAGGAACATATCAAATTCCTTATTGAAGACAGCCAGGGGTCTGTTGGTAATTACTTTTATGCATGGTGTTGAAGAGTCTTGGTCCTTTAACAATAGTTCTCTATAAGTGTAGTCATCGTTCTCCTGCTTGACACCTGAAGTACAGTGTATCCTGCACCATCTGTGTGCAGATGGAAGCTCAACACAGAAGTGTCAGGTGATAACAAGTTAGGTTAGGTAAGGTTTGCAGGAAACAAGACAAGTGTTTCCTGACGGGGGTCTTAGTCATATGATGACCCACAACTGGAGCTTTTGGTCATCTGACAGAGGCCTTCCGCTGGCTTACCCCTCGACCCCTTTACAAATTATGGTTATGATTGTAACCTTTAGATGGTGATAAGTGCTGTTACAGTGTTACGGTGGTAATACAAGTACTGTTAGTGTAACGGTAGTGACACAAGTACTGTTAGTGTAACGGTAGTGACACAAGTACTGTTAGTGTAACGGTAGTGACACAAGTACTGTTAGTGTAACGGAAGTGACAAGTACTGTTAGTGTAACGGAAGTGACAAGTACTGTTAGTGTAACGGAAGTGACAAGTACTGTTAGTGTAACGGTAGTAACACTAACAGTACTGTTAGTGTAACGGTAGTGACACTAACAGTACTGTTAGTGTAACGGTAGTGACACTAACAGTACTGTTAGTGTATATCACTACTTCAAACTTCACCAGTTATTTTTCAGACTTACATAATTACCCATGAATAACTTCGCTTCAAATACGTCTTCAACTCTCTCTCTCTGATACACACACATACACATGCATACATAAGTATATGCATACACTTCAGGACTAGTGTTGCGAATGTTGACTTTCTTCCTTTGGGAAATTGAGACGTCTTGTTGTCAGTTATGTGACTGCATATTTTAAAAATTTCTCCCCTCTCCTGTGTGTGTGTGTACTCACCTATTTGTACTCACCTATTTGTGGTTGCAGGGGTCGAGTCATAGCTCCTGGCCCCGCCTCTTCACTGATTGCTACTAGGTCCTCTCTCTCCCTGCTCCATGAGCTTTATCAAACCTAGTCTTAAAACTATGTATGGTTCCTGCCTCCACTATGTCGCTTTCCAAGCTATTCCACTTCCTGACAACTCTATGACTGAAGAAATACTTCCTAACATCCCTTTGACTCATAGGAGTCTTCAACTTCCAATTGTGACCCCTTGTTTCTGTGTCCCCTCTCTGGAACATCTTGTCTCTGTCCACCTTATCTATTCCTCGCAGTATTTTATATGTCGTTATCATGTCTCCCCTAACCCTCCTGTCCTCTAGTGTCGTCAGGCCGATTTCCCTTAACCTTTCTTCGTAGGACAATCCCCTTAGCTCTGGGACTAGTCTTGTTGCAAACCTTTGCACTTTCTCTAATTTCTTGACGTGCTTGACCAGGTGTGGGTTCCAAACCGGTGCTGCATACTCCAGTATGGGCCTGACGTATATGGTATACAGAGTCTTGAATGATTCCTTGGTGAGGTATTGGAACGCTATTCTTAGGTTTGCCAGCCGCCCGTATGCTGCAGCAGTTATCTGATTGATGTGTGCCTCAGGAGATGTGCTCGGTATTATACTCACCCCAAGATCTTTTTCTTTGTGTGTGTGTGTGTGTGTGTGTACTCACCTAGTTGTACTCACCTAGTCGTGGTTGCAGGGGTCGAGTCATAGCTCCTGGCCCAGCCTCTTCACTGGCCGCTACTGGGTCACTCTCCCTGCGCCATGAGATTTATCATACCTCTTCTTAAAGCTATGTATGGAACCTGCCTCCACTACATCGCTTCCCAAACTATTCCACTTCCCGACCACTCTGTGACTGAAGAAATACTTCCTAACATCTCTGTGATTCATCTGAGTCTTCAACTTCCAACTGTGTCCCCTTGTTGCTGTGTCCCATCTCTGGAACATTCTGTCTTTGTCCACCTTGTCAATTCCTCTCAGTATCTTATATGTCGTTATCATATCCCCCCTATCTCTCCTGTCCTCCAGTGTCGTCAGGTCGATTTCCCTTAACCTCTCCTCGTAGGACATACCCCTTAGCTCCGGGACTAGTCTTGTTGCAAACCTTTGCACTTTCTCTAGCTTCTTTACGTGCTTGGCTAGGTGTGGGTTCCAAACTGGTGCTGCATACTCCAGTATGGGCCTAACGTACACAGTGTACAGGGTCCTGAACGATTCTTTATTAAGATGTCGGAATGCTGTTCTTAGGTTTGCTAGGCGCCCATATGCTGCAGCAGTTATTTGGTTGATGTGCGCCTCAGGAGATGTGCCTGGTGTTATACTCACCCCAAGATCTTTTTCCTTGATTGAGGTTTGTAATCTCTGGCCCCCTAGACTGTACTCCGTCTGCGGTCTTCTTTGCCCTTCCCCAATCTTCATGACTTTCCACTTGGTGGGGTTGAACTCCAGGAGCCAGTTGCTGGACCAGGCTTGCAGCCTGTCCAGATCCCTTTGTAGTTCTGCCTAATCCTCGTCCGATTGAATTCTTCTCATCAACTTCACATCATCTGCAAACAGGGACACTTCGGAGTCTATTCCTTCCGTCATGACGTTCACAAATACCAGAAACAGCACCGGTCCTAGGACTGACCCCTGTGGAACCCCACTCGTCACCGGCGTCCACTCTGACACCTCGCCACGTACCATGACTCGCTGCTGTCTTCCTGACAGGTATTCCTTGATCCATTGTAGTGCCTTCCCTGTTACCCCTGCCTGGTCCTCCAGCTTCTGCACTAATATCTTGTGTGGAACTGTGTCAAACGCCTTCTTACAGTCCAAGAATATGCAATCTACCCACCTCTCTCTCTCTCTCTTGTCTTACTGCTGTCACCCTGTGTGTGTGTGTGTGTGTGTGTGTGTGTGTGTGTGTCGTATACTGTATTCACATTTCAGCTTTGACGTGAGACTGCTCATGTAGATGGTACTGTGACCTGGTGAGCTAGCTGAAGGCTTCGCTCATACCACCAAACGTTCCACTGACTGGGTCATCAGATGACAAACACCAGCGGGCAGGAGAAATTTCCACATTTCTCCTGACAAATAAAATACGACCAATGGACACTGGTACAAGTGTTTGTGCTGTGTGGCGGGCGTGCGAGTATCACTATCTCTTCTGAATACTTTACCTTTGATATACCTTTGATGAGTTCCGAGAGTCTTTCTACTCTTCTAGCAGTGTTTCTGATATCTTCTGGTAAGATGTTGAATATTCACGGACGTTGATACAGTTTGCCCTTATCGTGCTCGCTGCACCCCTGCTTTTGTCAGCCTCTGTGTACATGTGTAATCTGTTAGTGCAGAATACCTTCTGCACCGCCCTCCACGTGAACCACCCTCCACGTGAACCACTCTCCTCAGAAGTACCAGTGATGGTGTTTGAACCTTCATTAAAGTAGTGATGGTGTTTGAACCTTCATTAAAGTAGTGATGGTGTTTGAACCTTCATTAAAGTAGTGATGGTGATTGAACCTTCGTTAAAGTAGTGATGATGTTTGAACCTTCGTTAAAGTAGTGATGTTGTTTGAACCTTCATTAGTGTGCTGGCACGTGTGAACATCAACATGTATGAGGTCCTGGAAGATGGTTGTTGTTGTTGGGGGTTTATAGGGCCACTGACAGTGTGCGCCGTATCGAGCTTTGGAAGATGGCTGAGGAGGTACGTATGGGTGTCGGAGCCAGAGAGGCACCTTGAGGCACTCCTCAGCTGGTTACATTCATCCACTCTGACTCACACTTCCTCTCTCACCAACACTCTCCCTTCAGGGTGCCTTCATGCTGCTAAAGGGCTCTTGATCCAAGGAACCGGATCTATCCTTATATTGAATGAAAAAAAAACTTTCATATTATATAAAGTGAGGAAGAGAAGTAGATGGTAGAATAGTGAGGAAGAGAAGTAGATGGTAGAATAGTGAGGAAGAGAAGTAGATGGTAGAATAGTGAAGAAGAGAAGTAGATGGTAGAATGGTGAGGAAGAGAAGTAGATGGTAGAATAGTGAGGAAGATAAGTAGATGGTAGAATAGTGAGGAAGAGAAGTTGATGGTAGAATAGTGAGGAAGAGAAGTAGATGGTAGAATAGTAAGGAAGAGAAGTAGATGTTCGTGAGGAAGAGAAGTAGATGGTAGAATAGTGAGGAAGAGAAACAGATGTTCATGAGGAAGAGAAGTAGATGTTCGTGAGGAAAAGAAGTAGATGGTAGAATAGTGAGGAAGAGAAGTAGATGGTAGAATAGTGAGGAAGAGAAGTAGATGGTAGAATAGTGAGGAAGAGAAGTAGATGGTAGAATAGTGAGGAAGAGAAGTAGATGTTCATGAGGAAGAGAAGTAGATGGTAGAAGAGTGAGGAAGAGAAGTAGATGTTCATGAGGAAGAGAAGTAGATGTTTGTGAGGAAGATAAGTAGATGTTCTTGAGGAAGAGGAGTAGATGTTCGTGAGGAAGATAAGTAGATGTTTTTGAGGAAGAAAAGTAGATGTTCGTGAGGAAGATAAGTAGATGTTCGTGAGGAAAAGAAGTAGATGTTCGTGAGGAAGAGAAGTAGATGTTCGTGAGGAAGAGAAGTAGATGTTCGTGAGGAAGAGAAGTAGATGTTCGTGAGGAAGAGAAGTAGATGTTCGTGAGGAAGATAAGTAGATGTTCGTGAGGAAGATAAGTATATGGTAGAATAATGAGGAAGAGAAGTAGATGATAGAATAGTGAGGAAAAGAAGCAGATGTTCGTGAGGAAGAGAAGTAGATGGTAGAATAATGAGGAAGAGAAGTAGATGGTAGAATAGTGAGGAATTGTTGTAGATGGCACCGGAAGGTGGGAGAAGGAGGGGGAGGGGAACGGGGGTAATGAGTGTGGTAAAGTGGTGTGTGTGTAGAGGAGGGAACTTGAAAATGTGTAGGGAAGTGGGGTAAGGGGAGAGGTGAAGGAGGGGGCGAGGTGAAGTAGGGGGACGAGGTGAAGAAATAGGGGGGCTGAAACTGTAGGTAGACAGAGCGGCGGAGGATGAGGGACGAGGCGAGGGATGAGTTGAGGGGAAGAGGTGAAGGAAGAGATGGTTGGTAGAGGGTGGGGGTGAGTAATGGGGGGAGGGTGAGAGCACAATAGTGGTCAGCAGTAGAGAGAGACCACTCCTCATCTCTCCCTCCTCCACCAGTCATGATAATGAGATGAAATGTGACGTCACAATCACCTTTGTGTAGACACCACCTTGAACATCACTCCCGCCACTGCCGCCATTACCGCAACCATTGCCACTGCCGCCTCCACATTTGAGTGGTTCATGTTGGTGTACGTGAGTGTGTACGTGTAGGCAGGCACACACGGACAAGGAAAACTACTGAAGGGTGAATATAAGATGAAGCACGTCCCCTGAAGGCAGACGTAAACACAATCACTGCTGCAACACTCCCACACCTACCAACTGCTTTCAGGAAACTAAACAAAGAGTCTTTCAGAAGACTATACAAGACAGACTCATCTTAGAGAACCTCACAACGCAGCAGCAATATATTCGGCTCACAAACAAAAGTACCCGGGGTGAATCGTAGAAGGGAAGTCGCTTTGGTAAGCGTTCCTAACACTTGCTGTACCTGTCGCCCAACATTACATGGATACCTAGGAGTTAGTCGACAGTTGACGGTCGCATTTCAGGGAAGAACTCATACAGAAACCTAATGGGTATTAACCACTGCTTTAATTTTTTGGGGTAACCCCAACCCCTTCGGGGTTACTCTGAACAAAGTGTTCACCAGCATGATCTCCTCAAGGGAGGTTCCTTGATGCTGGTGAGGGCGTTCTTGATCTCGGGAATTGGACCTGTGCTCCAATTCTCTGAATTAAGCATTAATGCCTTCCATCCCCCCTCCCCCCACGGGCGCTGTACAATCCCAATATGTTTAGCGCTCCCCCATAATAATAATAATAATAATAATAATAATAATAATCGTAATTCAGCAGCATGGAATCCACACCTGGTCAAGCAGGTATACGCTAACAGAAGTTAGAGACGTGAGTGCTTTGGGAGGGTGATTGATGGCCAGCTGTAAACAATTATAAAGAAACACCTTTGGAAAAGAATAAAGAAATTCACGAGTAAGGTCAACTAAGCTGAAGTAAGTTTAGAGGATTGTAACCAGACTAAGTCTGGCTACTGAGGGACATGAACTACGAGGATAAAATTAAGGAACACCATCTAGTAGCCTTGGAAGAGAAAAAGACCATGAGAGCCATCAAGGAATCACATTAAGATAAACAAAAACATTAAAAAGAGGAAGATAACAAGGCTGACATGATGGGAATGAGAACAAGAGTCACAGATGGAAGCTAAAGACGCAGATAAATCGCAGAAATATTAGGGGGAACAAGGGAACATAGATGGAAGCTAAAGACGCAGATAAATCACAGAAATATTAGGGGGAACAAGGGAACATAAATGGAAGATAAAGACGCGGATAAATCGCAGAAATATTAGGGGGAACAAGGGAACATAGATGGAAGCTAAAGACGCAGATAAATCACAGAAATATTAGGGGGAACAAGGGAACATAAATGGAAGTTAAAGACGCGGATAAATCGCAGAAATATTAGGGGGAACAAGGGAACATAAATGGAAGATAAAGACGCAGATACATCACAAGAATATTAGCGAAAGTTCTACACACACTTTTAAGAGTAAATATAACAGTAACCATAAGTATTGAGTCCACACCCAATGATTATACGGGGAGAGGCTTAGATACGTGTGAGGAGAAGGAGCTGATTGGTTGGTTGGTTAATGGAGTTTAACACCTATCGACTACACGATGATTATTAAAGTTGTATGGAAAATGTTCACCACCAGATAGGAATACTTTAAGGCCTAAAATAGAGATTAAAGTAAACTCTCAACATATATACAATGAGATGCGCACACTTCTTGATGTATATATAAGAACATAAGAATGGAGGAACACTGCAGAAAGCCTACTGGCCCATACAAGGCAGGTCCTTATCAAAACCACCATATATATCTTGCGTTAGGCTGTGAATCAGATAGATAATAATAATAATCTTTATTTAAAAAAGTACATTATACAAATAATATATAATTAGTTGACATTATTATTGGTATATTTTAGATTAAGGGTCACTTATTGAGAAATATAGAGATAGTAAAATAACCAATGTGATATGTCAAGCTATCTTATTAATTAAAATAAGATACCAGACATATTAAGCAATTTCCTAAATTTGTTTGCAACAGATAAGTCAACTGTAGATAAAAATCCAGATGTGATTTATTAACCATTTTGGGGCCCTAGTTTTGAGTCCTTTTGTGCATGCATATGTTCTTGAGGTACGGTCCGCAGGATGGATATGAAGTGCACAATACACTAGTCTCTCCTGCGGCCAACTGAACCCTGGTATGTAGAGCATCTGAGGGAGGAAGTACCTCTCATGGAGGTAAGCAAGCTAAACGAACTGAATAAGGACATGTTGAGTGTTAATATTGTCATACTGCTAGCTTTTCTAATGAGCTAAGATAACACATGTTAGCATATAAATGAGGTGAGATAGGATAACATTAATTTTTTGTGTTCGTCTTTAAAATGTGTTGCCTTGGCACTACTGCCTCTCATCTACCCCAGACGTAAAATATATATGAATAATGTAGCAACACTGGAATTGTAAATGTGTACTCACCTCACGGGAGACAGATAGTGAATGAATGATGGTGAATGTGATTCCTTGGTGAGAGACGGTTTAGAAGACTTCAATAGTCACTTTGAAACTGATATAGTGACGCACTGTCTGGGAAAGAAAAGAGAATGTGTATGTATTATTTGATCATATAGCCTTAAAGGACGAGTTAGTTATCATTAATATTGCTAGTTATCATTAATATTGCTAGCTATCATTAACAATGTCAGTTATCATTAACATTGTAAGTTATCATTAACAATGTTAATTATCATTAACATTGTAAGTTATCATTAACAATGTTAATAATTAACAATGTTAGTTATCGTTAACAAAGTTATCATTAACAATATTAGTTATCATTAACACTGGACATTGCGTGTTACAGTTTGTAATCTTAGTTATAAAGTAACGTGTGTCATCACATAGTGTGCTCCCCTGGCTAATCTGTGCAAGTTTATATACCTGATTATATTACCGTCTTGTTTTTATTTGTATATATGTTTTGTTAGCGGAGCTTACACTGTGAGTCTTGTTTTTTAATTGGTTGGAAACCTAGCACGCGTAAGCAAGCGGCTACGCAATTACTGGGCGTGTCAGCGTTTACCTAAGACCAACCAGGCTCAAGAGACGTTTCTTGACGAATAAGACACCAGTGTCACACACGTGTGTCTCCGGCAGTGTGTTCTGTATTTAGTCCACTTTAAGGTTGTTCTTCCTCTCAGTACTACTGCTCTACTTTCTCTTCATCCTCTGCACATACTAGGGTTGAACTCGAGCAACCATTACTTGATCATATTGTGTAGTCACTCCATGTCATTCTTCAACACTCCTGCTTAGTCTATGCTCTTCAGCGTAGATGTCTTGATGCTTAAGTTATCTTCCCTTTCCTCTCTTGAAACCTGATTACCTCTCATTCCTCAGGCGCTGTATGACCCATACAGCGCCTGAATATATATAATAAACTTGGGAATATGTTGACATGAATGTTGTAGCAGCAGCAGGAACACCGCAGCAGTGTTTCTGCCCTCACACCTAGTTCACCTGCAACACTTTACCATTAACTAGTGGAAATATTGTAGACATTTAGATGTGCCTCTATTATATTTTAGACTGGCTCTTTCGAAGACCTTGTTTTACTCTTATGAATTTTGCCATAACATTCAGTTTTTTATATGAATTTTTCAAAGTTAGTACAGGCATTATTTCTACTTAGGAGAGATTGGAAAGCCCTCTCTTCCAAGTCTAGAGCTACACTACATCTCAACTCCTTACCCCTTGTGGGAAGGAGTTAAGAGCTCTCTGATTAGTTACTTGAGGACGACGAAGAGTTCCCACATTGGCCAGAAGCATTGTCAACAATTTCACCTGTTTTGACTGGGTTCTGGATCCTTGCAGATGTGGGCCACAACGAGTTCTTGGAATGATACAAGGTTGTAATTAAGGCCAGCCTGGCACCTACAACTGATCCCTGGCCAACTACTCTTCTTACCTCTGAAAAACAATATCTTTCTCGCTATGGCTTTGTCCTCCTCTCTGTCAGACATTTCTTTTACCAGTGGAGTCCCTCTCATCTCTCCACAAAACCATCCCACTTTACTCTCAACTCCCATATACCCTCTCTTCCCTTAAGGTCAAGCTCCCCTCCCTCAAAACATTTCTCTCCAAGACTCTTCCGTCTCCTCCACACTATCTCCTACTCATTCTCTCTCTCCCCATTTCTTCCCCAAATTCCTCCCTACTCTCACCGGACCTCCCTGCTCCCTCTCCTCCCACAGAGTTCGTTCTCGACCTCAGTTCCTATACATTTACATCCATTATTCATGAACTACAGAAGAACCGATGAGCAGTGCAGCAGGCCTATTGGTCCATGTCACAGGTCTACTGGTCCATGTCACTCATGTTAAAACAAGATAAACAGTACCGACATAATTGTAAAAGAGACAGATATGCACCTTAAGCTAACTTTATTAAGGAAACGTTTCGCCATCCAGGGGCTTTATTACTTCAAGACAGAGACAAGAAAAATATGGGAATATGCAGGAGTGATAAAGTCAGTTGTAGTGTAGGAGGGGCGATGCAAGTGGGAATTAACATGACCTGATTGCTGTTTGTCCTGATGTCTGTGTCCTGACGACTGTCCTAACGACTATATCCTGACGACTGTATTTCTTGACGACTTATCCTGACAACTTCATCCTGACGACTGTATCCTGACGGCCTAAAATCAAATTTGCCACAACTCTGGAGACACTGAAGCTGCCTGTGTTCTGTACAACTGTATCGTCACGACCAATAACCAGGATGTGCTTAAGTATCGATATCTGCTTAATGATGGTCCCTGGTAATGATGGTCCCTGGTAATGATGGTCCCTGGTAATGATGGTCCCTGGTAATGATGGTCCCTGGTAATGATGGTCTCTGGTAATGATGGTCCCTGGTAATGATGGTCTCTGGTAATGATGGCCCCTGGTAATGAAGGTCCCTGGTAACGAAGGTCATTGTTACACGCTTAATGGCTACGACACTTAATTACTCTTCCCTCGTGGGAATAGTCTTGTTAATTGACTCTCGTCGGCAACCGTTAGTCTGAGCAGTGAGTGTGTACTGTGGTGGACACAGCCAGTGTCATGCATGACAGGAACGTACACAGAAACACTGACTGTTACATATAGGGGACACAGCCAGTGTCATGCATGACAGGAACGTACATATAAGCACTGACTGTTACATATAGGGGACACATACAGTGTCAAGTATGAACACGTGTCTTGTTTAAGAATATAAAATGTATTGTTCAGCGCAAAAAAACTAAAACAGGAAATAATGAAGAACAAGCAACAGAGATGTAATAAATTAAGTGTCCCGTAGCTTGATTGCTAACGCACTCAGCTCACACACTGAGGTCTGGGGGTCGATCCCTGGTACGGGTGGAAACAATAGGACGTGTTTCCTTAAGACATATGCTGTCAATGTTCACCTGCCAATAAAATAGGTACCTGGGTATTAGTCGACTGGTGTGGGTCGCATCCTGGGACAAAACTGACCTAATTTGCCCAAAATGCTCTGCATAACAAGCGGTTTTCTATAGTAGTATGCCACTGACGTCAGCTAGGACTGTATACCTTGTACATGTACTTGTAGTATACCTGGAGTATATCTGGAGAGAGTTCCAGGGGTCAACGCCCCTGCGGCCCGGTCTGTAACCAGGCCTCATGTTGGATCAGAGCCTGATCAACCAGGCTGTTACTGCTGGCCGCACGCAGTAGTAAATAAAATAATATTATTATTAAGTGATTAACATGAGCGAGGTCCTGAAGTTAGTAGAGAATGTTGTACTATCACAAGTGGTAGTTATACTACCACCAATGGTGGTTATACTACCACCAGTGCTGGTTATACTACCACCAATGGTGGTTATACTACCACCAGTGCTGGTTATACTACCACCAGTGCTGGTTATACTACCACCAGTCGTAGTTATACTACCACCAGTCGTAGTTATACTACTACCAGTCGTGGTTATACTACCACCAGTAGTTGCTATACTTTCGTACACCCCTCCCTGAAGCGCTGTATGACTCTTTCAGGGTTACCACTAAAATTAATTACAACGATAATAATGTGCTGACGTAGATGTGAGGAGCGTACTAAGTAGTGATCCTCTGCTAGACATATATACCCCCATAAATATATGCATGAATTCATTACGCTGAAAAATATGAAGTATTCTTTTTTAGTCAAAGTAAAATAATATATGTAGATATATTCTCAGGATGGGGAAATATTAAATTAGCCAGACACATGGAGTGCTGGTGAGAGTTCGTGGGTCGTGAAGGTCACGTTACACTTGGGATGAAAATGATTTTGAAAAGCGACAACTTCAACAATGAGACACTTGTTCAACATTTGGGAATATTTATTGAGGATTGATATTATCATGGGGGAGCGCTAAAGTCGTAGGGATTATACAGTGCCTGTTGGGTGGGGCAGAGGGTGGAAGGCATTCAGGCTTAATTCTGGGAATTGGAGCACAGATCCAATTCCCTACATCAAGAACCCCTCTCAGCAGCATCAAGGAACCTCCCTTGAGGGATCTTTATTGGGAAAACGTTATAGTTCGTCAGTGAGTGAAGTTTAATCTAGAGGTTCGGACGCCCTCTCAGGTTAAGTGGGGGGCTGGCAGAGATGTGAGCCTTGGCATACACGTACAAGATGGTGTCCAACTGCTATGGTAACTCAACAGAGTCCACTGTCAGAGCGGGTGCGGGACCCCGACACTGTCAGAGCGGGTGCGGGACCCCGACACTGTCAGAGCGGGTGCAGGACCCTGAAACTACTTGCCACTCAACTTCCCTACTTTTTTTTTATTTCCACATCGTGTACATAAAAGTAGTAGTAGTGACAATGGACACATAAGCTAACCAATAAGTTTGTTTTGTTACCCATGCGACCTTAAGGACAAGAGTTTTCGACTATTTACAAGGTAGGAACCAGCCCGTAGTTCCGGTGTAATGGTGGCGGCCACACGCAGGGCGCTGCAAACACAGCGCCACCACAGCAAGAGATCACCAGGGGCCACATTTTTTAAGTGTTTACCTGAGGTTCGAGGGTTGCAATTGATGCTGCAGCAAGAATAGAGGAAGGGGGGTAAAAAGTTGAAACAATCTGTCTGAAGAGGATGAACATCAAGAAAAAGAGGTATGGAGTGTGTAAGGACCTGCAGCTGGAAGTAACCAGGAGGGGGTCGGGAGTAAGAATGAAAAGCGAAAAATGGTCACTGTCATGAAGCTCAGCTACAACAGACCAAAGTTCTCTATATTGGACTGAAGAAGCCGGTGGCTTTTGCGGTCCAGTACAGAAATAACAGAGGAAGACGAAGAGGAGTATTAGGTAATCAGTCCCTCAACCCGGAGTCGATGTGTTAGGTGTGAGCAAAGCTCACACCTCTGCAACACAACTGTCAAAGATTTGTTAAGTTATACCATGAATTAAGGAAAGATCCTGGACTTCACCTTACGAAAGCAGACAAAGCAAATGCGATAATAATTATGGACATGGTAGATTATAGGGAAAAAATAAACATGATATTAGGAGACAGGAAAACTTACGCGTCTCTTAAGACATAATGAAGAAGTGAGAGAAGCTTCTACCTGGTCCCCACAAGAGTCGTAGTGAGATTCTGTAGAGCAAATTGTTATAAAAATCACCCAATAAAAGAAATGGTAGCATGTAAGGAAGCAATTTGACGTCAGGGATAGATAATGATAGAGAAGGGGAAAGGTACAAAGAGAAGACCGTATACCACTTACCCTAATAGACTCGGGCTGATGTATAATGAAGTAGGGATATAATATTAATGCCAAGAAACAAGTATATCACTGTGCACAAGAAGTGCACTTCGTTGTATGTCTCATCGCAGTAAAACAGCCACACACAGGAATTCCTGCAGATACATAAAGAGGAGAACTGGGAGAGCAATATTAGGAGCTCTCACCTGATTTCCTCTTGTATGTTTTGATACAACATTGTAATGTAATGTTAATCCATAATCATTAAGATAACATCAGAAAGCTGGAGGTGGCTGTGATCTAGAGGGACAGAGTCGATGTGTGCTGATGGTAGAAGTAAATTAGAAACAAGCGATTTCTTGGTAATGATGGACAGAAGGTGAAGAGCAGAAGCAGGTGTAGGCAGTTGCTGAGGGTAAGAATGTGTAGGTAAAGGGAGGCGCGTCCAAGTCCATCTAAGGTAGGGATTCTCAACGTTGCCTCCATCATTTACCCCCTCACTTCCACACAAAGAATTACCGCCATCATAAAGGGACAGAAAAACAAGGTCAGAAAAAATAAATTATTCAGGTTTTGCACTAAAATAACACAAATATTTACCCCTTGCCATGTAATTCTTTACCCCCAAGGGGTAAGTTTACCCCCAAGGGGTAAATTTAAAGTTAAGGAAGCAGGAGGTAGCGTGACGCAAGAAGCGAAAGAGATAGATGGAACAGTGTGGAGAGAAAGTCAACTGCCAAAATAGGAAGAGAGAAAAAGGGGGAGTAGTGTCCAGGGATGAAAGAATCTGGATTGGAACGGGGAAGGGTAATGGCAGTATGCGAAAAGTGAATGGATATCCACAACTGACAGACGCAGTAGGAGGCAAGAGGCACGACACAAAGGTAGGGAAAAGTTAAATGCATAGGAGCAATAGGTTGGTAGGGAGTTTTAGTGACTAGGGGAGGTTTGAATCTTTGAAGTTTTGAAGGAGAGCTGAGGGCCCAGCCAGTGAAGGTATGTGGGTGGAGAAACAAAAAATAGAAGAGGATGAAGAGTGACTGAGAGAAGGTGAAGAGGTAGGAATGTCAAAGGTGAGGACTTTATAAGGGTTGGGCACAGGTGACTGTGAAAGTACGACAGGAACCCGCGGGTGCCAGACAGCTATGAAGTAGGCGAGTCATGAAAGTCTTCCTTGAAGACGGAATTGAGTTACTGCCATGGTGTATGAGAAGCTTTCCTTTTCCTTGAGACAACATATTTCGTTTTCTTGTAAGAAAACTGAGCAACAGCGGGAATATGTAGGGTGAACTTTTCCAAACTTAAGGCAAGAAGAGGGTTAGTTGCTGGATGGATTATGATCCGCTGCACTGCAGACTGGGTATCCCGCCACTGTTCTACAATATTTGGCCGGGTGACCAAAGCGCCAGTAACGTCTGCATTGTTGAGGTGTTGGAAGAAATTCCCGCACTTGTAAACGCCGTCTTGCTGAATAAATAGAGGCTGCAAGCTCCCGAAAATTGAAGGTCAGTTTTGCAACGTTGCTTATGTAACGCCTCCGACCTAGAGCAGGACAGACATAAGTTTCCACTCTGGTGACGGACAAGTTCTGGAGTTCAAGTTACTCCTTACGTTTGGGTCACATCGCGTAAATTCCTGTTGGACTTAGTATGAGGAATGAGGTCAGTACCGCGGTTAGAATTGAGGAAGGGATGTGTATTGTGACGCGACGGGTATCGTTGATAAGAGTGAAGATTGTCAACTTGTTCAGCATCCTTCACAGTGACTCTATGCATCCCACTCTTGAGGGCATAGAAGGATACAATTTGACAAACATGAGTGCTCTGCTAATGCCTTGGTCAGTAAGTAATCAATAGATGTCGTCGGTTGAAGGGAAAAGAATTTCGTCCGAGTCTGTCTTCGAAATAAGGCTTGCAGGGAAAGCAGTTTCCAGGAAGTGTGTTTCTTAGGATAGGAACGAAGAGTATCAGAGTAGTAGCAGGGTCGTCCAGTATGGGTCGAGGTCGTTGGGATGATGACTTTGACCCAGTCTGTTCTGTGACGTGCGAACGAGCGGTGAGTCGATGCACCGTCGTGGGAGAAGCAGGACCATGGTCAAAGTACAGTGAAGGTCAGAGGTATCGAAAAGACCAGCGTGAACGCCGGTACCGGAATTAGGCAATAATGTGTTTCCCAAAAGTGATGCAGAATTCGAAGGAAGGTCCGTGGGCGTGGCGGGGTCAGGTCAGTGTACTGCAGAGGTCAGGTCAGGGTGCTACAGGGGTCAGGTCATTGTGTTGCAGGGGTCAGGTCAGTGTGCTGCAGGGGTCAGGTCAGAGTGCTGCAAGGGTTAGGTCAGGGTGCTGCAGGGGTCAGGTCAGGGTACCGCAGGGGTCAGGTCAGGGTGCTGCAGCAGTAAGGGGCTCCAGAGGAGGCAAAGCATGAATTACTATTCATTAGTGATTGTTAAGTAAGTAAGTTTATTCAGGTATACACAAATACAGTTACATAGATTATCATACATAGCAGTATATGTGTTCTTTTTTTTATTTATTTTTTTTATTTAAAAGAGGGAAGGGGAGAGGACAGCTCCGAGAAGAAACAAATACAAACACAGACTCCCTCCGGATCCTTGGTGTGACCACTAGTGTTGATGATGCATGGTCACCTCCCTGCCCTACCTGGTACACCTGGAACCCCAGCACACCAGGATGCCACCTCCAGAATCAACTGAGCCAGGCTCAGCCAACAAGAGAAGAGAGCGACCGAAAGTCAGCTTCCAGGAATACCTCCATTATCCAAGGACACGCGTGTCACCCACGCCTCGCGTGTCACCCAGGCCTCGCGTGTCACCCAGGCCTCGCGTGTTACCCAAAGCCTCACGTGTCCCAGATAATACAGTTCCCAGGACAAACAGGCAAGCAGCACCATTCCATCGTTGATCACTACAGTGATCAACGATGGAATAGGACGGCTAACGATCCCTCGTCCATCTACCTAGGAGCGGAAATTCACAAGGGGAAAATGTCTGCAAATTAAGAGGCCGAATAGAGAGAGGAGTGGCGGGGTGGCGAGAGGTTTTAATTCCTCAGGTCAAGAGCCTCTTCGCCACGCCAAGGGACCATCATTGAAGACGTCCACGTGAGCAGAGAATCAAGTGCACAGTACTGGTTGCCAAACACTAAATATGTATTGTATGTATGTATGTTATCAAGAGTGGCAGATAGTGGCAGCCATCCTCTCCCAGCACCACTTACCCAGAGTGGCAGGTGGTGGAAGGCAGCCTCTACCAGCACCACTTACCCAGAGTGGCAGGTGGTGGAAGGCAGCCTCTACCAACACCACTTACCCAGAGTGGCAGGTGGTGGCAGGTAGGTTCCACTTATCAAAAGATCAGCCTGACTCATCAAGGGAGAGCAAGATAAGGATCTCTACTTAATAACTTGTGGTTGGTTACCATCAGTAATACTATGCTGGCCCGGGCACACTGCAAAATATGTCTTATGATTAACATATGTAGCTTCTACCTTTGTAGCTCACGCTACTGAAGCTGCTACCTTTGTAGCTCACGCTACTGAAGCTTCTACCTTTGTAGCTCACGCTACTGAAGCTGCTACCTTTGTAGCTCACGCTACTGAAGCTGCTACCTTTGTAGCTCACGCTACTGAAGCTTCTACCTTTGTAGCTCACGCTACTGAAGCTGCTACCTTTGTAGCTCACGCTGCGCTTTCATTCACTGCTATATTCAGCGGTGCCTCTCATTTCCACGCATTTTATGTGCTATTTCTCCATCGTCGATTTTGCGAAGTCAGTACACACTACATCTGCATTTCGTTTATACTTCAGTATATCCAAGACCATGTAATGATCTAGCAACTGCAAGAGGCAGGAACGACCTGTTCTAAACTGTTCTAAACTGTTGTGATTCCCTGTGATTGCCAATGTTGCTTCTTAAAAAACCCCTCCAAAGATCGTGATAATGTGGACTATTAGTACTGTCAGTCTTTAGATTTTGCATTTGCTTTACTGCCACCTTTGTGGAGTCGGGCTACATTGGGAATTTTTAAAAACTCTGAGATGACTCCAGTGCTAAGGCTCCTTCTCCACACAATATTGAATTCATGAGGTAATTTCTTGCAAGTCTTAATGAACATGGAATTCCACGAGTCTGGGCCTGGGGCAGAGTGCAAGGGTATGCTGCCAATGGCTTCTTCGAAGTCAAGTGTAGTTAGGGTTATGTCAGAAATTGTGGAGATTTTGGCAGCATTCAGAGCTTCATTCCTCAAGAACTCATTTGGGTCGTCAAAGTTCAGACTGATCAATGGCTCCTGAAGAGAGTTGTGGCTTCAGTATTTCACTCAGGTCTTCCCAGCAAGGATTCCTGGAAGGACTTCCTGGCAGGTCTTCCTGTCAGGTTTTCCTGGCATATCTTTCTGGCATGTCTTCCTGGCATATCTTCCTGGCATGTCTTCCTGGAAGATCTTCCTGGCAGGTCTTCCTGGCAGGTCTTCCTGGCAGATTTTCCTGGCATATCTTCCTGGCATGTCTTCTTGGCAGGTTTTCCTGGCATATCTTCCTGGCATGTCTTCCTGGAAGGTCTTCCTGGCAGGTTTTCCTGGCATATTTTCCTGGAAGGTCTTCCTGGCAGGTTTTCCTGGCATATCTTCCTGGAAGGTTTTCTGGCAGGTTTTCCTGGCATATCTTCCTGGAAGGTCTTCCTGGCAGGTTTTCCTGGCAGGTCTTCCTGGCAGGTTTTCCTGGCATGTCTTCCTGGCAGGTCTTCGTGGCAGGTTTTCCTGGCATGTCTTCGTGGCAGGTTTTCCTGGCATGTCTTCCTGGCAGGTCTTCCTGGCATGTCTTCGTGGCAGGTTTTCCTGGCATATCTTCCTGGCATGTCTTCTTGGCAGGTCTTCTTAGCAGGTTTTCCTGGCATATCTTCCTGGAATGTCTTCCTGGCAGGTCTCGGCAGGTTTTCCTGGCATATCTTGGCAGGTTTTCCTGGCATATATTCCTGGCATGTCTTCTTGGCAGGTTTTCCTGGCATATATTCCTGGCATGTCTTCTTGGCAGGTTTTCCTGGCATGCCTTCCTTTTAGGTCTTCCTGTCGTCTTATGCAGTTTTGTTCTCTTTATTGTTGTTATTGTTAATTTATCAAGTGAAAAATATCAGTATCAAGTCATTAGTGTCATGACGACCCACTCACTTGCAAAGTCGCAGCTTGAATACCCGTATTTAAGGTCACAGATGTGTGTGTGTGTGGATCATAAGACATAACATCGTATTCAAACACTTATAAGTAGGATTGTATCCTCCATCAATGGAAGGCTGTGTACATATTAACATGGACAGTATGCGTAAGGGTCAATGGAATAAAAGAAATACATAGACGGGTAAACATCAATACTTTCACATTCTCTTGAAACACAAACTAATATAAATTTAGTAAAAACCTTCAAACGCAGAGTGGTGGGCTCACTTAACTTTTCTATTGTTTAACCCTCTTTCTACCTGTCTAACCACAATCTTTATCTTACCTTAAAATCCTACCTTAACCCTTTCCTTCCTTAAGCCTTCCCTCTCCTCCTTACCAATCCTGTGCTCACTAATGCCATTCCACTGAGTCCTGCGAGGCAACACTAAGTCTTCTCGCCCACATTATCTTTCCTCTCTAACGTATTAGGAAAGCCTGGTTGCGGGGCTGGTGTCTCTCTCTCGGAATTATCGGACGGAGAATCGAGCCTCCACCACTCTAAGCTGAATGATCCACACGAGTTTATATATATATATATATATATATATATATATATATATATATATATATATATATATATATATATATATATAAGTAGGTGCAAAACAACCACGGGGGGAGTTGAAAGATAGCTCTAGGCCTTTCGTGTTGCAGTCAACACATCATCAGGAGCTTGCAGTGTTGCAGAAATGAGGTCCAAGCAAATACGATCACAGGGAGCGCAAAAGCCTTGTTCGCGATTTTTGCAACATAGGCATATAATTAGGTATGGTATACTCCATGTGAGTCGTGGTAAGCAGCAGGCCAGCCTGCGCCTCAGTGTTTGTATATCAGTGTTGGGTGTGATATTGTGTCCAAGGTATATACCTGGAGTATACCTGGAGAGGGTTTCGGGGGGTCAACACTCAAGCAATATTACTATTTCTTTAATCCTTCTCCTGCTTGTCTGGTCTCCATCAACTTGTCGGCTTCTGTTAAGGTTCACGAGGCAGGTTCTCTTGTTGCTGAACTTTTGTTGAAGGTCTGTCAGGACCACTGTGTTAAGGGTCAGCAGTCAAATGACTAAAGGTCGTTGATTTACACTGGTTAGCGTGCGTGCGTATCTGTCTGTCGCGATTATCAGACGTAGGGGCGAGCTTCCACCACTACTTGCACTGAATGACTCACACGGGTTTTGCGATGTTCATAAAAGTTATAATAATAATTTAACAATTCTTGCATGATGTTTAAATCGTCGTGCAATTTCTTGCAGCGTTATGTTTGCATTCTCCTCAGGTGTGCCAAAAACAGTGTGGGTCGCAGGCTTGAGGGACTCTTCTGCTTGCACAGCTTAAGGGACACGTAAGTTCTCCCGTCTTTTAAAAACATGTTCATTTTCCACTGTAATTTACCGTGTCCATAATTACTATCGCATTTGTTTTGTCTGTTTCGTACGGTAAAGTCCAGGATCTTTTCTTTATTCATGGTATAACTTAACAAATCTGTGCTCAGACCTCTACAACACAACTGTCCTCAAAGATTTAAGTTATACCATGAATTTAAGAAAGATCCTGGACTTCACCTTACGAAACAAAACAAATGCGATAGTAATTATGGACAAGGTAGATTATAGTGGAAAAATGAAGACATTATTAGAAGACCCCTCACTTGTGGGTGTATTCTGCAGGTAGACATCATCATCCTCCTGGACAATGCCCCGCCTCTCGTTCTAGCCTCCATCTCTAGCTTAAATATAACTGTTGTGGTGTACTGTGTTGATCAAGACATTGTTGTAGTCTAGGAATGTTCAGGCCACCCACTGGTTCCTTGTTTACCAGCTCTCCGTCAGCCTCCGGCAACACTGTATTAAATTTGTGACGCAGAAACTGCTGTAGAACTGTAGCTCAGGCTGTTGCAACAGCAAGACACATGTGCAATACTTGGGTATCTTTATTGCTGAAATGTTTGGCCTGCACAACAGGCTACTTCAGGTCGAATACATGTGAAGACAACACTGGGAGCAGCAGTAGTAGTTAATGTAGTTCATTATTCTGGTTGAGGACAATGTATGAGACGCTTGTTCTTGCTCAGGTTTACTTAATACAGCACTTATGTTGTATTTTCCAGGTGACACTTCTCTTATAGTGTCTTCTTGACCACCTCACCAACACTTTCCCCTCAACTACTCCATCTCCACCACTCTCCTCCATCTCACTTCACCACCTCCCCACCACTCCTAATCCAATCCCGCCCACACAACTTAATTACTGACAGCATCTGAGGAGAAACTGTTAAGAAGCTTTCCTCAATATCTTCGTTCCACTGCTGAGAGAGAGAGAGAGAGAGAGAGAGAGAGAGAGAGAGAGAGAGAGAGAGAGAGAGAGACAGTAAAACAAATCACGTCTAATTATAACCTCTGAACAGAGAGCTTAAGTTATTTCTCCAATATTTAAATAAAATAATTAACTCACACTTACATCAACTTGTCTTACCATTCTCGGCATTATTAAAATCTTCGATGTTCCACCCAACTAAAATGTAAGTAATCAGATACGTCCCGGCACACACATCACAATATGAGATAAGATTTGCCGTAGGGAGGGAGGCGGGTCTGTTAAAAGCATACATCAGCACTCCTTAATAGTGGAGGAGATAAGACCAACACTTAAATCAACGGGGCTTTTTTTCAATAACCTAGAAGATAATGTAATATGAGAATGCTGAGTAACACTCATTCTATCTCAACTGGATGATGAGGCTGGAGTAACACCAGCAACACCCACCTCAGACCTGCCATAACAGCAACACCCACCTCAGGACCTGCCATAACAGCAACACCCACCTCAGGACCTGTCATAATAGTAACACCCACCTCAGGACCTGCCATAACATCAGCAACACCCACCTCAGGACCTGCCACTCTTACCACACACCTTGCAACAAAACAGTCTTCTTCGGACACACACACACTTTATATATATATATATATATATATATATATATATATATATATATATATATATATATATATATATATATATATATATATATATATCTATCTTGGGGAGTGTGTGAAAGTGAACATCTCAGAGTACAAACAAAGTAATGCTTATATACACGATAGGAAAAAAATATGATGTTTGTGGGGCATCAAATTGCAAGCAGATGGAATGTGAATTATAATTAATATGTCCTTGTCAGATGCCAATGTATCTTATGAATTAGTGAGACAAGTCGTCACTAGTCAACTTGATATTTATGTCGCCTCAATGTACCACATACCAGTGTTACAAAACTCGTCTTCTTTAAACGTCTCCAGAGGATGGAAGAGACTTAGGTCATTTATTCTCGTCTAAAAGTTTGCCTGTTTCCGGTTTTGTAACCAGATATTGTAATATAAGAATTCGGGATCACAAACCAAATAGATAAAATTTAAGATATTTACTAGTAAAGTTGTCTAGCAGAATATATACGAGTACAAAGTTAAAATATTGGACATAAATAAGGAGTCAAGCTCCTACACTTCTCTTGGTATGTATACATATTTGTATAATTGCATTAACAATAAGAATCTATTTCAACCGATATATTAACATGGATAAATCAAAATGATTGTCTTAGACTTAGCACTATCTTCATCCAGCCCGACTTAGAATAATACCCACCACAAAGTAACACAAAAGGGCCGACAAGGCAGAGTCACTTAGCTGAACCAACAAATTCACCATTATTATTATTATAATCAAAAGAAGCGCTAAACCACAGGGTACAAATTCACCAGAGTAACGCAGAACTCTACAATGACCCTTGAAAGAGGAAATCAACCACCAGGGAGAGAACTTGATGTGTCTCCTAAGAGAAGCCAGCAGGTAACTCTGGTGAGGCCAACCCAGCAGCCCCACATTGGGTGTATATTTCTAGTAATATACAAAGTGGGGATATAAGGGCAGATAATAGCATAAAGCTCAATATCATTATTTTAGCTATTAATAATGATATTGGCAATATAGTAAGTGAATAGAAAAATATACACAGAATATTAAATATACATTGTGTCCAAGCAGAGGACAACACCAGCATGTATATATATCGAGACAACCAAGGGAACAATTTGTTTTAAAGCAAAGAACAATTCTACAGCTGGCTGGGGTTAGAACCCATGACTGGCCAGCGTGCCAAGCAAGAGACCAGACTTCTGATGCTTTAGATCGACACACCACCACAGCTGGAAACGACAGGTGGCCACTGAAATCACTAGCCAATCATTACTAGCCATCATATAGCCGGCCTAGTTTGTATGTATAAACTCTGAAGGTTAGTGCTGGGGTGGATCATGGGGTGTGTGCTAGGTAGTTCCTGAGGTGTGTGCTAGAGCTGGTGCTGGGGTGGATCCTGGGGTGTGTGCTAGGGCTGGTGCTGGGGTGGATCCTGGGGTGTGTGCTAGGTAGTTCCTGAGGTGTGTGCTAGGGCTGGTGCTGGGGTGGGGCTTGGGGTGTGTTCTTGGGCTGGTACTAGGACTGGTGCTGAGGTGGGTCCTGGGTTGTGTGCTAGGACTGGTGCTGAGGTGAGTCCTGGGGGTGTGTGCTAGGACTGGTGCTGAGGTGAGTCATGGGGGTGCGTGCTAGACCTGGTGCTGAGGTGGGTCCTGGGTTGTGTGCTAGGACTGGTGCTGAGGTGGGTCCTGGGTTGTGTGCTAGGACTGGTGCTGAGGTGGGTCCTGGGTTGTGTGCTAGGACTGGTGCTGAGGTGAGTCCTGGGGGTGCGTGCTAGACCTGGTGCTGAGGCATGTGCTAGGGCTGGTGCTGGGGCAGGTCCTGGGGTTGGTGCTGGGGTAGGTGCTGACACGAGTGCTGGAGTCGAGCTCCAGCTCATGTTACCCATACTAATTACCACAAGAAGTGTGAATGGCCACTACACCAGCAGAGACAAACAAAAACCTCCAACAGTAGCGACACACGACGCTTCTTCATTAGTGTTGTTGTCAGTGGTGTTGCAACACTACCCTAACACAACACTTATTGTCATACTACCACTTAATACCTCCATCAACCGTCAACCCCAACACTACGCTGGTCACGCTCCTCAATTTCACAAACGTTCAGGTTTGATCCCCGGGGCGGGTGGTCAAGTATCCTCACGTCCCTGTCATCCCAGAAATAAAAATAGGTACCCGGGTGTTATCCCAGTGTTGTCTGCCTACCTGGTGTCTACCTGGAGGGTATTAACATACGAACCACAGCCCGGCTGATCCAGCACCGACTTTAAGTATCTGTCCAGCTCCCTCTTGGAGGGCAGCCAGGGGTCTATTGGTAATTCCCCTTATGCCTGGTGGAAAGCTGTTGAACAATCTTGGGTCCCGGACACTTATTGTGTTTTCTTTTAATGTACCATTGGGGGTATTTTCCACCGCCTGGGTCGCATTCAGGAAAATATTATTATGTGGGTCGTATCCAGGAAAATATTACTATGTAAATGTGTAAGAAACTCCAGTTCTGCTTGAGGACAATGTTTTGGCTGAAGTGTTGATATCTAAGAGAACTTCAGAAGCGTTGAAATTGTTCAAGTGTTGCATAAAGTTGCACACTGCGCTCTATGTAATGTCACTAGTTTATAAGAAAACAAATATTAACATTCATTTCTCAGAAGTGAAACCTGTGTAATAAAATGATCTGTAACAGTTTTCATGGAAACCTGGAAATGTGTACCAACACGAGTTTTGTCTGGAAAATGTTTGTTGATATTTTCGGCACTAGGACGCTTAGTGCCAGAGTGAGGTGGTGAGAGAGAGAGACTGGTGATGAGAGACAGGCAGACAGAGGAGAGAGACTGGTGATGAGAGGCAGGCAGACAGAGAAGAGAGACTGGTGATGAGAGACAGGCAGACAGAGGAGAGAGACTGGTGATGAGAGGCAGGCAGACAGAGAAGAGAGACTGGTGATGAGAGACAGGCAGACAGAGGAGAGAGACTGGTGATGAGAGGCAGGCAGACAGAGGAGAGAGACTGGTGATGAGAGGCAGGCAGACAAAGGAGAGACTGGTGATGAGAGACAGGCAGACAGAGGAGAGAGACTGGTGATGAAAGACAGGCAGACAGAGGAGAGACTGGTGATGAGAGACAGGCAGACAGAGGAGAGACTGGTGATGAGAGACAGGCAGACAGAGGAGAGACTGGTCATGAGAGACAGGCAGACAGAGGAGAGACAGGCAGACAGAGGAGAGACAGGCAGACAGAGGAGAGACTGGTCATGAGAGACAGGCAGACAAAGGAGAGACTGGTCATGAGAGACAGGCAGACAGAGGAGAGACTGGTCATGAGAGACAGGCAAACAGAGGAGAGACTGGTGATGAGAGACAGGCAGACAGAGGAGAGACTGGTGATGAAAGACAGGCAGACAGAGGAGAGACTGGTGATGAGAGACAGGCAGACAAAGGAGAGACTGGTGATGAGAGACAGGCAGACAGAGGAGAGACTAGTCTGAGAGACAGACAGACAGAGGAGAGACTGGTCATGAGAGACAGGCAGACAGAGGAGAGACTGGTCATGAGAGACAGGCAGACAGAGGAGAGACTGGTCATGAGAGACAGGCAGACAGAGGAGAGACTGGTCATGAGAGACAGGCAGACAGAGAGACTAGTCATGAGAGACAGGCAGACAGAGGAGAGACTGGTCATGAGAGACAGGCAGACAGAGGAGAGACTGGTCATGAGAGACAGGCAGACAGAGGAGAGACTGGTCATGAGAGACAGGCAGACAGAGGAGAACTGGTCATGAGAGACAGGCAGACAGAGGAGAGACTGGTCATGAGAGACAGGCAGACAGAGGAGAGACTGGTGATGAGAGACAGGCAGACAGAGGAGAGACTGGTGATGAGAGACAGGCAGACAGAGGAGAGACTGGTGATGAGAGACAGGCAGACAGGAGAGAGATGAAGACAGCCAGAGAGCCACCATGCACACATTAGGTGCTAGACAAGACGTGGCTGCCATCAACTCTGCTGTTGCACCAATAAATTGCAAGTTGCTCTGCCTGGCGTATTAAGATTCACTACATGAGCTCCCCAACATGTCTGCCACTCTTTATGGTCAACACGCGGATTTGCATTCTCGTTCATAACTAATATTCCTGGCCTTTGATTTAAAAACAATTACTAACTATATATCTTAATGCAAGCATGTACGTGGTTGTGTGTACACATAAGCGTATACGTATATATGTATTATATATATTCACCTATACACACTTCAGCACCCAGCCATCAAAATTTAACATTTTAACAAATTCAAAACTAAATTAGTTGTTTGACGATAAGTTTAATGAGTTGGTCACCAATCTTGAAATAGTTTAATCTCTATCACGCAAGATTTTTTAAATCTTCTGATCAATATTATATCTATTTAAGACTGAATAACCATATGATATGTTACTTACCAATCACAGATATATCATATTATGCATAGATATTAACTATGGTGCATACAATAATTTTCTTAATTTAAATTCATATATATATATATATATATATATATATATATATATATATATATATATATATATATATATATATATATATATATATATATATATATATATATATATATATATATACAAACAACCTGAGCCTAGCGAGTTCTACCATCACCTAGTGTGGTCCACACTACCATCACCTAGTGTGGTCCACACTACCATCACCTAGTGTGGTCCACACTACCATCACCTAGTGTGGTCCACACTACCATCACCTAGTGTGGTCCACACACTACCATCACCTAGTGTGGTCCACACACTACCATCACCTAGTGTGGTCCACACACTACCATCACCTAGTGTGGTCCACACACTACCATCACCTAGTGTGGTCCACACACTACCATCACCTAGTGTGGTCCACACACTACCATCACCTAGTGTGGTCCACACACTACCATCACCTAGTGTGGTCCACACACTACCATCACCTAGTGTGGTCCACACACTACCATCACCTAGTGTGGTCCACACACTACCATCACCTAGTGTGGTCCACACACTACCATCACCTAGTGTGGTCCACACACTACCATGTGTGTGTGTGTTGAGGGGGTGGGGGAGGGGAATAAATAATTACATTTTTCAAAAGTTATATTACGTATGATATATATGAAAGTAATATCCTGGCTGCAGCAATTCATTTGCATGTCAGGAAAATAATGTGTATGTGATCACATTGAAATAACTGTGTATTACACCAGTTACAAGAGTACTGCAATATTACACTAGTTACAAGAGTACTGCAATATTACACTAGTTACAAGAGTACTGAAATATTACACTAGTTACAAGAGTACTGCAATATTACACTAGTTACAAGAGTACTGCAATATTACACTAGTTACAAGAGTACTGCAATATTACACTAGTTACAAGAGTACTGAAATATTACACTAGTTACAAGAGTACTGCAATATTACACTAGTTACAAGAGTACTGCAATATTACACTAGTTACAAGAGTACTGAAATATTACACTAGTTACAAGAGTACTGAAATATTACACTAGTTACAAGAGTACTGAAATATTACACTAGTTACAAGAGTACTGAAATATTACACTAGTTACAAGAGTACTGAAATATTACACTAGTTACAAGAGTACTGAAATATTACACTAGTTACAAGAGTACTGAAATATTACACTAGTTACAAGAGTACTGAAATATTACACTAGTTACAAGAGTACTGAAATATTACACTAGTTACAAGAGTACTGAAATATTACACTAGTTACAAGAGTACTGAAATATTACACTAGTTACAAGAGTACTGAAATATTACACTAGTTACAAGAGTACTGAAATATTACACTAGTTACAAGAGTACTGAAATATTACACTAGTTACAAGAGTACTGAAATATTATACTAGTTACAAGAGTACTGAAATATTACACTACAAGTTGTTAACATGTTACACTTGAGGTTTCAATGCAACATTGTTAGTCCCATAAGAGAGGTCAATATTTTTTCTCCTTCTTTTGTTTCTCAAGGATTTGTCAGTTTGACAGACACACCAATGACCTTGAACACTATGTGCTGTACTGACCACTTATTGAGGAATATCGAGATAGTATAATAACCTATGCGATATGTCGGAATATCATACTGATGAAAATAAAATGCCAGATATATTAAGCAAATTCCTAAATGTGTTTGTAACGGATAAGTGAACTGTAGATATAAATCCAGATGTACTCCTGTAAACCCTTTTGGGGTCTAGTTCCTAGGTCTTTTGTGTATCCATATGCTCTTGCGCTATCCTCCATAGGATGGATATGGAGTGCACAGTAATCTAGCCACTTCAGCAAGCACCGTCCTCATGCAAGCACCGTCCTCATGCAAGCACCGTCCTCATGCAAGCACACACTAATTATGTTGTAATTAAACCAAGTTATAATTACTTGATTACTGACTGTGATCATTATCTGATCTTAAAGTGCTGCAGTAAGGTTCTGGTGTGGGTGACCACGTGTGAAGGCCTGTGTGAGACCACGTGTGGAGGCCTGTGTGAGACCACGTGTGGAGGCCTGTGTGTGAGACCACTGTGGAGGCCTGTGTGAGACCACGTGGGGAGGCCTGTGTGGGAGACCACGTGGGGAGGCCTGTGTGGGAGACCACGTGGGGAGGCCTGTGTGAGAGACCACGTGGGGAGACCTGTGTGGGAGACCACGTGTGGAACAATATAACCATACAACTATCTACAAGATTATATAATCTTGTAGACAGTTATACACACACACTTGTAGTTAGTAAAATAGCACACTCACACACCTCTAGCATTATGTTGCTACTTTTAGCTATTAACTTAGCATTCCTTTTATACTTTCTCTGACTTTCTCTGCATTGTTGAGTGCAACGCAGCAGCAGCAGCAGAGGGCTGGTCCAGGTACGCTACTAGCTGCTGCTGCTGCTATTAGTATTCGAGGCGGGGAGAGAGTCCCCGCAGCTCTCAGGGGAACACGCCGCCTCTCTCACAAATATTCATAGCTTATACCTGCACCTCCATCAAAACTTCGCTGATTAAAACCCACCACAAACTTTTAGAAAATGTTCGCAACCAACCCATTATTAGCAGGAGAAACTTTCGACGACGTTTCGGTCTCTCTTGAAACGTTAAATGGTGGTGATGATGGTTCAGTAGGGAGGGAAATGTGTGAAGCTTAGGCCCAGTATTATGAGTTACTTTGTGTAATGTTCCAGCCAGGGTATTGTCACTTTTACTCTTCTGCTTTTTTATTATTCCAAAATGACTTAAAATATACAATATTTTAATATTAAGACACATGTGCAACAGTTGGGTGTCTTTATTAATGAAACGTTGCGTATCTTTACTGATGAAGAGTTGAGCTCCATGGAGCTCCACTCTTCTCCAGGCTGAGGGACTGACCACCTCAAATACTTTCTGTCCAAGGTTGATGGACTGGTTACATCATCTTTATTTCCTTACTACTGCTGCCTCTATATTTGACTGAAGAAGCCTACTGTGTAGACTAAACGTTTCATCAAACACTGTTGCACATGAGTCTTAATCTTCAACTCGTCGGTATTTATACCATTTTCAACATAATATTTTAACAGATCGAAATGGGCAGAACTTCATCTTTTCCTGTTGTTGTTTTTACTGCAAACTTGAGGGCCACGAGCAGAGCTCAACCTCATGTTATAACACCTGGGGATTCTACGGTATTATAGCCTAGCAGAGGTGAGGAGGGTGGTAGGTGTGTTCACGAGGTGCTCACACCTCCATGTTAGTGCTGCTCAGGTTTTGGCTTCTAGTCGCGATTCTCACCTATAATGTTCGTTAACTGATGCTCAGGGCAGATTTAGATTAATCTGCATGCAAGCACACACACACACACACACCCATGACAGAAGGAAACAGGAGGAGAAGGAAAGGATTATAGGTATTATGCTAGCAACAGGGGGAGACACGTCCCAGGTGACAAATTTTCGGAGAATCGGGTGGTACACAAGGGGAAGAAATCGACCCCTCAAAGTAATCTTCAATGCAGAATCAGCCCGTACCATGATCCTACAAGAGAAAGCACGGCTGAGGGCGAGCCAGGAGTACCACGATGTATACCTAGATCGGGACAGAACACAGGAAGAAAGGGAGGCCCAAAAGGAGAGGATAAGAAAGCGAAGGGAGGAGAGAGAGATGGAGACAGCGAGGTACAGGGGGCACCAGGCCCAAGCAGAAGGACAACCACACCCACCGGAAGCACTCACGGAGGGCCTCAAACCACAGCAACCCAACGGCAACCCAACGGCAACCATATAGTTTAACATCGCACACACACATCATGTCCCCTGTCCCCACCCCAGCAACCCTAAACCCATCATCACCACTACCCCACCCCATCACAAACCCCACCCAATCAGACCACACCCCAACCATACAACCCCCACCCATGCAACAACCCTCCATGGGAACCCTGCAAACACCCCCCATCCAGCCAAGATCCCCTAGGGCCACAGTATTGGAAACGAGGCTGAAGGTTTGGTACACAAATGCAGATGGAATCACGAATAAGTATGAAGAGTGGAATGAAAGAATAGGAAAATGTCCCCAGACATCTTAGCAGTCACAGAAACTAAACTAAATGAGGCAATATCAGATGCAATCTTCCCACAAGGATATCAGATCCTGAGGAAAGATAGAAGGAGCAGGGGGAGAGGAGGGGTCGCACTGCTCGTAAGGAATCATTGGAGATTTGAGGAAATGGCAGGAATGGAGGTGTGTAGAGAAAGGGACTTTATAGTAGGTACCATCCAGTCTGGGGAGCACAAGATAGTCATTGCAGTGATGTACAACCCACCACAAAACTGCAGGAGGCCAGGAGAGGAATATGATGAGAACAACAGAGCAATGGTGGACACCTTGGCGGAGGTGGCAAGAAAAGCGCACATGAGCAGAGCGAAGTTACTGGTCATGGGCGATTTCAACCACAAAGAGATCGACTGGGAGAACCAAGAACCACGTGGGGGTCCAGAAACTTGGAGAGCCAAGATGATGGACGTGGTACTGGAAAACCTGATGCACCAACATGTCAGGGACACGACCAGAGATAGAGGAGAGGACGAACCAGCAAGGCTGGACCTTGTATTCACCCTGAATAGCTCAGATATCGAGGACATAACACACGAGAGCCCCCTGGGAGCCAGCGACCATATGGTGCTGAGCTTTGAGTACATAGTAGAGCTACAGGTGGAGAGGGAAAATGGTGCTGAAAGAGACATACCAGACTATAAAAGAGGGAACTACACAGGTATGAGGAATTTCCTGCAGGAGATTCTGTGGGAAAGGAAATGGAAGGACAGTCAGTAAATGAAATGATGGAATACGTAGCGACAAAGTGCAAGGAGGCAGAGGAGAGGTTTGTCCCCAAAGGAAAAAGAATAAATGGGAAGACAAGAAAGAGCCCCTGGTTTACCCAAAGATGTAGGGAGGCAAAGACTCAGAGTGCCAGAGAATGGAGAAGGTACAGAAGGCAAAGAACCCAAGCAAACAAGGAGATTAGTCGAAGAGCTAGAAACAGTATGCACAGGTACGGAGGAGGCCCAGAAACAGTACGAAAACGACATAGCATCGAAAGTCAAGTCTGACCCGAAACTGATGTACAGCCACATCAGAAGGAAGACAACAGTAAAGGATCAGGTGATAAGGCTGAGGAGGGAAGATGGGGAACTCACAAGTAATGATCAAGAGGTATGTGAGGAGCTCAACTCGAGGTTTAGGGAAGTATTCACAGTGGAGGAAGGGAGGCAGTTGGGTAGACAGGACGGGTGCATCACCAACAAGGGATGTATCGAGTGCTGGAGGAATACACACATCTGAGGGGAGGTGAAGCAGTTACTCAGTGACCTTGATACCTCAAAGGCAATGGGTCCGGACAATATCTCACCATGGGTCCTTCGGGAAGGAGCTGAGGTTCTGAGTGTGCCACTTACCAAAATTTTCAACACATCCCTTGAAACTGGGCAGCTACCTGAGATATGGAAAAAGGCCAACGTAGTCCCCATCTTTAAAAAGGAGACAGAAAAGAGGCACTAAACTACAGACCGGTGTCACTTACGTGTATAGTGTGCAAAGTCTTGGAGAAAATCATCAGAAAAAGAATGGTGGAGCATCTGGAGCAGAACAGGTTAATCAACGCCAGACAGCACGGTTTCAGGGAAGGCAAATCCTGTGTAACAAACCTCCTGGAGTTCTATGATAAAGTAACAGAGGTAAGGCAAGAGAGAAGGGTGGGTTGACTGCATTTTCTTGGACTGCAGGAAGGCCTTTGACACAGTTCCTCACATGAGATTAGTAAAAAAGATGGAAGACCAAGCGTGTATAACAGGAAGGGCACTGGAATGGACCAGGGAATACCTCACAGGGAGGCAACAACGGGTCATGGTGCGTGATGAGGTATCACAGTGGGCGCCTGTGACGAGCGGTGTACCGCAGGGGTCAGTCCTAGGACCAGTGCTATTCTTGCTATATGTGAATGACATGACGGATGGGATAGACTCAGAAGTGTCTCTTTTCGCAGATGATGTGAAATTAATGAGGAGAATCACATCGGATGAAGACCAAGCAGGACTTCAAAGTGACCTGGACAAGCTTGACATCTGGTCTAGCAACTGGCTTCTCGAATTTAACCCCACCAAATGCAAAGTCATGAAGATCGGAGAAGGGCAAAGAAGACCGCTGACAGAGTACAGGCTAGGTGGACAAGGCTACAAACCTCATCAAGGAGAAAGACCTTGGGGTGAGTATAACACCAAGCACGTCTCCGGAAGCACACATCAACCAGATAACCGCGGCAGCATATGGGCGACTGGCAAACCTAAGATTAGCGTTCCGTTACCTTAACAAGGAATCGTTCAAGACACTGTATACCGTATACGTCAGGCCCATACTAGAGTATGCAGCACCAGTCTGGAACCCACACCTGGTCAAGCACGTCAAGAAACTAGAGAAAGTGCAAAGATTTGCGACAAGGTTAGTTCCACAACTCAGGGGTCTGTCTTATGAAGAAAGGTTGAGGGGAAATAGGACTAACAACACTGGAGGAAAGAAGGGTCAGAGGAGACATGATAACGACATACAAAATACTGCGGGGAATTGACAAGGTAGATAGTGACAGGTTGTTTCAGAGAGGGAACACAGAAACAAGGGGACACAACTGGAAGCTGAAGACTCAGATGAGTCAAAGGGATGTCAGGAAACATTTCTTCAGCCACAGAGTAGTCAGGAAGTGGAATGGACTAGAGAAAGATATAGTGGAGGCAGGAACCATACATAGTTTTAAGACAAGGTATGATAAAGCTCATGGAGCAGGGAGAGCAGAGACCCAGTAGCAGACAGCGAAGAGGCGGGGCCAGGAGCTGAGTCTCGACCCCTGCAACCACAATTAGGTGAGTACACACACACACACACACACACACACACACACAAACACACAAACACACACACACACACACACAAACAGGCCAAGTGTCTTAGTGATAAAAGTGCATTGGACAATATGGTAACTAACACACCGGGCCAGGAGCTGCGATTCGACCTCTGCAACCACAAATAAGTGAGTATACACACATACACTGTAGAAGTGATACTAAAAGGATACAGTAGCTCTGCTCTCGTGATCACAAATATATAAGTAATGATAACTATGCAGTTACAATTTAGAAGGATTAAAGAGATAAGCAGCAGGACATTACAGGTCAGTATGACTGACAGGTATACTCTCGAGTACTGGAAAATATATACTCTAAAGTACCGAAAAATATGTACTCTAGAGCACTGGAAAATATATTCTCAAAATACCGAAATATATGTACTCTAGAGTACTGGAAAACATTACTCAAAAGAGGCTGGTGGAGAGGACCAATTTTGCTGTGACCATCAAAGATGAAAGAGATTACAAACTTCTACTTACATTCAGTACACGTTTATTGTTACTTACATTCAGTACAGGTTTATTGTTACTTACATTCAGTACACGTTTATTGTTACTTACATTCAGTACAGGTTTATTGTTACTTACATTCAGTACAGGTTTATTGTTACTTACATTCAGTACACGTTTATTGTTACTTACATTCAGTACACGTTTATTGTTACTTACATTCAGTACACGTTTATTGTTACTTACATTCAGTACACGTTTATTGTTACTTACATTCAGTACACGTTTATTGTTACTTACATTCAGTACACGCTTATTGTTACTTACATTCAGTACACGCTTATTGTTACTTACATTCAGTACACGTTTATTGTTACTTACATTCAGTACACGCTTATTGTTACTTACATTCAGTACACGCTTATTGTTACTTACATTCAGTACACGCTTATTGTTACTTACATTCAGTACACGCTTATTGTTACTTACATTCAGTACACGCTTATTGTTACTTACATTCAGTACACGCTTATTGTTACCATTCAGTACACGCTTATTGTTACTTACATTCAGTACACGCTTATTGTTACTTACATTCAGTACACGCTTATTGTTACTTACATTCATAGTTATTACACATTCGTGCTTATTGTTACTTACATTCAGTACACGCTTATTGTTACTTACATTCAGTACACGCTTATTGTTACTTACATTCAGTACACGCTTATTGTTACTTACATTCAGTACACGCTTATTGTTACTTACATTCAGTACACGCTTATTGTTACTTACATTCAGTACACGCTTATTGTTACTTACATTCAGTACACGCTTATTGTTACTTACATTCAGTACACGTTTATTGTTACTTACATTCAGTACACGCTTATTGTTACTTACATTCAGTACACGCTTATTGTTACTTACATTCAGTACACGCTTATTGTTACATTCAGTACACGCTTATTGTTACTTACATTCAGTACACGCTTATTGTTACTTACATTCAGTACACGCTTATTGTTACTTACATTCAGTACACGCTTATTGTTACTTACATTCAGTACACGCTTATTGTTACTTACATTCAGTACACGCTTATTGTTACTTACATTCAGTACACGCTTATTGTTACTTACATTCAGTACACGCTTATTGTTATTTACATTCAGTACACGCTTATTGTTACTTACATTCAGTACACGTTTATTGTTACTTACATTCAGTACACGCTTATTGTTACTTACATTCAGTACACGCTTATTGTTACTTTCCTAATAATCCCCAGAATCACTGACATATATCAGCATCACGGATTGATAGAAGGCAAGTCCTGCTAACTAACCAACTGGAGTTGTATGAGAGAATAACTGAGAAGGAGCAAGTAAGACAGGGAACTAAACCCAACCACCCTCCAGGTTGAGGGACTGATTATATCAAACTCATTCTGATCTTGGCCAATCTTCTTTGTATAGGACTGATGAAGACACCATGTGACGAAATGTTTCCTCAACAAAGATACCCAAGTGTCGCACGTGTCTAATACAGCATTTACACTCCTGAAATTCGCTCACCGCCCCTCGCCCAGTTATGAGGCAGCTATGAATCACTCGCTCACCGCCCCTCGCCGAGTTATGAGGCAGCTATGAATCACTCGCTCACCGCCCCTCGCCGAGTTATGAGGCAGCTATGAATCACTCGCTACCGCCTCGCCGAGTTTGAGGCAGCTATGAATCACTCGCTCACCGCCCCTCGCCGAGTTATGAGGCAGCTATGAATCACTCGCTCACCGCCCCTCGCCGAGTTATGAGGCAGCTATGAATCACTCGCTCACTGCCCCTCGCCCAGTTATGAGGCAGCTATGAATCACTCGCTCACTGCCCCTCGCCCAGTTATGAGGCAGCTATGAATCACTCGCTCACCGCCCCTCGCCCAGTTATGAGGCAGCTATGAATCACCTGCGCTATCACCGCCCCCTCGCCGAGTTATGGAGGCAGCTATGAATCACTCGCTCACGCCCCTCGCCGAGTTATGAGGCAACTTGTATCCACGCCCTGCAGGTGACAAGTTATCCCAGGCATTAGGAATGCTGGGAATGGGTTCAATAATGGTGGTCAAAGGGCACATGAACATGCCAGTTCACAGAGTGTTGCCATGGTTACCAAATACCAGCGCTGAAAATTATGAAGACAATCGGATGAGGCGTTGTGAGCGGAATAAAAGCAAAGAAAAGATATTTATGCAAAAACTTAAAAGTCTTCCTTCAGGAATAAATAATGATGACAATAATAATAATCAGTATGAGGAACAAGATATTAAATTCATAACATCTTTAATTAATTTAAAAGCAGTGTGACCAGAACGAGGCACGACTATCCACTGTGGCAACACTGACAAATCAATATCAGCTGGTTTATAATTGGACAAATTAATATGTTTAATAAGAGGACGAGGGGGAAGGTGAACAATTAGTACATCCCCGAGCAAGACGAGGGTCGTTAAGACAACACCAGCACGACCTTTCCTGAAGCAAACCTGAAGCTGTGTAAGAATAAGTGAATATTGGCCGGTGTGGCGAGTGTTGTATGTTGTGGTGAGTGTTGTATGTTGTGGTGAGTGTTGTATGTTGTGGTGAGTGTTGTATGTTGTGACGAGTGTTGTATGTTGTGGTGAGTGTTGTATGTTGTGGCGAGTGTTGTATGTTGTGGTGAGTGTTGTATGTTGTGGGAGTGTTGTATGTTGTGGTGAGTGTTGTATGTTGTGGTGAGTGTTGTATGTTGTGGTGAGTGTTGTATGTTGTGGTGAGTGTTGTATGTTGTGGTGAGTGTTGTATGTTGTGACGAGTGTTGTATGGTGTGGTGAGTGTTGTATGTTGTGGTGAGTGTTGTATGTTGTGGTGAGTGTTGTATGTTGTGGTGAGTGTTGTATGTTGTGGTGAGTGTTGTATGTTGTGGTGAGTGTTGTATGTTGTGGCGAGTGTTGTATGTTGTGGTGAGTGTGATGTTGTGAGTGTTGTATGTTGTGGTGAGTGTTGTATGTTGTGGTGAGTGTGTATGTTGTGAGTGTTGTGTTGTGGTGAGTGTTGTATGTTGTGGTGAGTGTTGTATGTTGTGGTGAGTGTTGTATGTTGTGACGAGTGTTGTATGTTGTGACGAGTGTTGTATGTTGTGGTGAGTGTTGTATGTTGTGACGAGTGTTGTATGTTGTGACGAGTGTTGTATGTTGTGGTGAGTGTTGTATGTTGTGACGAGTGTTGTATGTTGTGACGAGTGTTGTATGTTGTGGTGAGTGTTGTATGTTGTGGTGAGTGTTGTATGTTGTGGTGAGTGTTGTGGTGAGTGTTGTATGTTGTGGTGAGTGTTGTATGTGACGAGTGTTGTATGTTGTGGTGAGTGTTGTATGTTGTGGTGAGTGTTGTATGTTGTGGTGAGTGTTGTATGTTGTGGTGAGTGTTGTATGTTGTGGTGAGTGTTGTATGTTGTGGTGAGTGTTGTATGTTGTGGTGAGTGTTGTATGTTGTGGTGAGTGTTGTATGTTGTAGTGAGTGTTGTATGTTGTGGTGAGTGTTGTATGTTGTGACAAGTGTTGTATGTTGTGACAAGTGTTGTATGTTGTGGTGAGTGTTGTATGTTGTGGTGAGTGTTGTATGTTGTGACGAGTGTTGTATGTTGTGGTGAGTGTTGTATGTTGTGGTGAGTGTTGTATGTTGTGACGAGTGTTGTATGTTGTGGTGAGTGTTGTATGTTGTGACAAGTGTTGTATGTTGTGGTGAGTGTTGTATGTTGTGGTGAGTGTTGTATGTTGTGGTGAGTGTTGTATGTTGTGGTGAGTGTTGTATGTTGTGGTGAGTGTTGTATGTTGTGGTGAGTGTTGTATGTTGTGACGAGTGTTGTATGTTGTGGTGAGTGTTGTATGTTGTGACAAGTGTTGTATGTTGTGGTGAGTGTTGTATGTTGTGACAAGTGTTGTATGTTGTGGTGAGTGTTGTAAGTTGTGACGAGTGTTGTATGTTGTGACAAGTGTTGTATGTTGTGGTGAGTGTTGTATGTTGTGACAAGTGTTGTATGTTGTGGTGAGTGTTGTATGTTGTGACAAGTGTTGTATGTTGTGGTGAGTGTTGTAAGTTGTGACGAGTGTTGTATGTTGTGGTGAGTGTTGTATGTTGTGGTGAGTGTTGTATGTTGTGGTGAGTGTTGTAAGTTGTGACGAGTGTTGTATGTTGTGGTGAGTGTTGTATGTTGTGGTGAGTGTTGTATGTTGTGGTGAGTGTTGTAAGTTGTGACGAGTGTTGTATGTTGTGGTGAGTGTTGTATGTTGTGGTGAGTGTTGTATGTTGTGGTGAGTGTTGTATGTTGTGGTGAGTGTTGTATGTTGTGGTGAGTGTTGTAAGTTGTGACGAGTGTTGTATGTTGTGGTGAGTGTTGTATGTTGTGGTGAGTGTTGTATGTTGTGACGAGTGTTGTATGTTGTGGTGAGTGTTGTATGTTGTGGTGAGTGTTGTATGTTGTGGTGAGTGTTGTATGTTGTGGTGAGTGTTGTATGTTGTGGCGAGTGTTGTATGTTGTGGTGAGTGTTGTATGTTGTGACGAGTGTTGTATGTTGTGGTGAGTGTTGTATGTTGTGGTGAGTGTTGTATGTTGTGGTGAGTGTTGTATGTTGTGGTGAGTGTTGTATGTTGTGACGAGTGTTGTATGTTGTGGTGAGTGTTGTATGTTGTGGTGAGTGTTGTATGTTGTGGTGAGTGTTGTATGTTGTGGTGAGTGTTGTATGTTGTGGTGAGTGTTGTATGTTGTGACGAGTGTTGTATGTTGTGGTGAGTGTTGTATGTTGTGGTGAGTGTTGTATGTTGTGGTGAGTGTTGTATGTTGTGGTGAGTGTTGTAAGTTGTGACGAGTGTTGTCACAACATACAGCCTACCATCCTATCATCCTTCCATCTTTGCATTCTGTCATTCTTCCATCCTTACAGCCTACCACCTGTCATGCTACCATGCTTGCAGCCTACCACCTGTCATGCTGCCACGCATGCAGCCTACCACCTGGCATGCTACCTTGCTTGCAATCTACCACCTGTCATGCTGCCACCATGCTTGTAGTCTACCATCGTACCTTGTGTCGTGTAGTTTCTGGAGTAACTCAGGTCCCATCGCTACGTCCACAAGGAGCAGAGAATGCCAGTCTAACACCGTCTCTAGTATGTCCCTGAAGCGTCCTAATGAGCAGATCACAAAGTCCTACAGTCGCTGTAGAGTTGTGCAGGAGTGCGTTGATTGCATCCTTATTGTGTAAGACAACCAGAGGGAGTCGTTCGGCCCTTCCCGGCATTCCTTGCGGACCGCGAGCAGGAAGAAAAAACTGGTCCAGGTTGTCTTTTCATGTCCAAGATAACGACCGCTGAAAAATTCCTGTGTACGTGGTAGGACGTGGTTCACTCCTTCGCTCACAAAAACAAACAAACGAAAACAATTCCCCTTTAATGATAATTGTTTTATTTTTGTAAGGCATACCCTGAAGACCAGAGCTGGTCTCTATCTCAGTTCCAGGAATGTCTTCTCTCAGGTATCTTCAGTGGGATTGCCGGGAACTCTTGGTCAGTGGACAGAGACATTCCAACCAGCAAACAAATTGTATATCAAATCCAGTGTTTCAAAAAAAAAAAAAAAGAGATTCGTTCACTCCAAAGGTTTTTTTCTTACCTCCAAAGTTTTTTTGTGAACTCCAAAGGTTTTCTTTAATTCGTGCCAACTGGAAACGGCCGTTTAGGAGCGTGTTGTGGGAGAAGCAAGGAAGTTGAGCGTTCTTTGCTAGCCATTAAAACTGACAAGGACACTATTCATGGCTTTTAATGTGGCGCAGCGGTGCCAGTATTCATTAATAGTGCCTTAACCACCACCCACTGCGTCTACACCCACAACTCTGGTGGGACACACTTTAAAGAGTTTAGTGGGCAGTGCCACTCATCATATGAGTGAACATACCGTTACTAAGACAGCACTGGTCAGTAGCACTCATCATGTGAGTGAACAGTTACTAAGACAGCACTGGTCAGTAGCACTCATCATGTGAGTGAACAGTTACTAAGACAGCACTGGTCAGTAGCACTCATCATATGAGTGAACAGTTACTAAGACAGCACTGGTCAGTAGCACTCATCATGTGAGTGAACAGTTACTAAGACAGCACTGGTCAGTAGCACTCATCATATGAGTGAACAGTTACTAAGACAGCACTGGTCAGGTAGCACTCATCATGTGAGTGAACAGTTACTACGACAGCACTGGTCAGTAGCACTCATCATGTGAGTGAACATACCGTTACTAAGACAGCACTGGTCAGTAGCACTCATCATGTGAGTGAACATACCGTTACTAAGACAGCACTGGTCAGTAGCACTCATCATGTGAAGCATCCATACTTGCTACTACCAATACCATAGAACAAAGATCTAGCAAGCACACCATCTCAACTAACCTTATACATATGCTATTTTATTCTGATTCTTTGCTGCCATGAGACACGGCTATTAGATGACCTGACGCCTTCACCTTATCTTCACCAGTGACCTTTTTCTTTACTGTGTACACTGTGTTAGCTCATTCTCTTGTGTTATTTGGGGTGACCAAGGTCCCAGAACAGAAACATTTCCAATAATGATGTCCTAAGTGTATGCATTTGTGTCCTTTCGTCTATATTGTTGATATCGTTGTAGTTGCTACTTTCACAAGAAGGATCGTACTACAAGGATCGTACTACAAGGATCGTACTACAAGGATCGTACTACAAGGATCGTACTACAAGGATCGTACTACAAGGATCGTACTACAAGGATCGTACTACAAGGATCGTACTACAAGGATCGTACTTGACAGTAATATTCCTCATGTCAGTGAACACATCACTATAAAGAGAACATATCAGTTCACATCCAGGAATATCTTCCTTCATAAATTATTAATTATTATTATTATTATTATTAAGTTAAAAAAAATAAATCCTAATTACTTTTTGTCAAATGATTCGACCGTCAGTTACAACGTGAATTAGATTGTTGAGAAATATCACTGACCATATATTACGGTTTAAGATATAGAGGTGGGGTCTGTAGTTCCTCTTCTCCAGGCACACACTTGCTCTTATCTCCTCTCATGGAGTTGCTACACCAGCCTGCCACACGTCAAGGTATCCTAAATCAGTAATGAGATGTAGCAAAACTCTTGCCTACCTCGCAACCACACCATACTGTGACTCACACCACCTCCACACCCTCAGCCACACCACACACCCACTCTCTAAATACTAAAGTAAATATTTTAATGTCTTATGTGAGGAGGGATCATTCTGAGCGTCCTGGTGTAGTCTGAGAACACTGACACCTTCCGGGTTTATCCATTAAAACCTATTGAATACTGCACGTGCCTGGACATAAGAACACTCGATGGTGTAATGATGTAGAAGCCTGGAAAGTGGAAATTTTCGGCTCCAGTGAACATTTGTGGGGTTATTCAAGGAAGATTTTGAAGGGTTGCTAGTGAACATTTGTGGGGTTCAAGGAACATTTTGAAGGGTTGCAGCCTCCTCTGGGACAGAGGAGGCTGCTACTCCTCCATGTTAGACAAGCACCATAGAAATATTTCCTCTGGACATTCAGAGTGATCAAACTCACTAACTTACAGTTGTATCTCATGACTATTTTAAGACATAATATTAGCTTTAGTTATGCTGTCACGGTTATTTTAACATAACTTAGTCGAACTTGAGACGTTGCTGGTATACAAGTTGTTGGAGGAAGAGAAGGACGAGGTATATTAGGTGAAGAAGGACGAGAAGGTAGAATAGATGGATGAGATATATGAGTTGGAGGGAGAAGGTAGAGTCAGAGTGGAGGAAGAATAGCAGTTGGAAAAGTTAAAAGGGGAGTAGAAGATTTGCAGGTGGATGAGGTATATGAGTTGGAGAAGCTGGAGGGGGCGGAGGAGGGGAGGGGAAGGAGGAGATCGTAGCGTTGCAGGAGGTAGATAAGGAATATGACTTGGTTAAGGAGGAAGAGTAAGAGAAGAAGAGTGAGTTGGAGGTGGTGGATGAGGTACAAAAGTTAGAAGGAATAGGAGGTAAAGATTGATGAGGTGGTAAGGAAGAATAAAGGATGGAAGAGGTGGTGGAGGATGGATAAAGGATGGAAGAGGAAGGGGTGGAAGCCTTCAAGTCTCCAACAGGTGTACAAATCAAATTGGGAGTCACTGTCAGTATTTACTTTCGGTTCCTCGGGTTGACTGACCTGACCACCTTCAACATCCATCTGAACCCTGTCTTGTGGCCGCTGGTCGACAGGTTACACACGCATCACTTTACTGGCGAACCTGGAATTGTTGGTAGTCGCCTTTTAATACGGATTTATTTTCCTAAGGAGTCCCTGATACAGCATCCGATAAATTTCATCACCAGAGACTGAGCATTTTGAAGAATTTCCAAAAATTAAAGATAGCCGCCAAGAAAATGGATACACAGTACATTATCTGGCCATAACTTCTCTTCTAATATACATTTCGAGGTAATTCAGGAGTTTAAACCTACGTTTTCCAATCCAAGAAATTTATTCTTTAGCCATTGTCAACTCTTCATGAATGTTTTTATTTAGACTAGCACCTCCGCATCGCATTTATGTAACAAAGCAGATCCATCCTTCTAGTCATACCTACGTTAAGGTGTGATAAATATTAGTAGTGAACCTTTCCAAATATCGGCTATTATTATTATTACTATTATTATTATTATTATTATTATTATTATTATTTCTCTCTCCCTATATATATATATATATATATATATATATATATATATATATATATATATATATATATACACGTATAGTGTTATGTAATTCATGTGCAGTGAATAACTTAGCAGTGTAATATTAATAAATCATCGTTAATGTTATTTTTATTGAAATTATCAGGAATTGTTGTAACAGGAGTCAGTTGAAATTTATTAATATTATATGAATTATTATTATTATAATCAAATAGAAGAATATTATATGAAGATACTGCATGTAGCCCCGAATCAATTGGGTTATTTCACACATTCTAGATTAAGTTTAAGAATTTCTTAGCTGATTGTAATAAATAATTCTGACATAATAGAAGCTGATCAATTGTTTACTTTTGATGGTACGAGTGTTAGAATCAAGTTTTATAAAGAGTGTCATAGTTGATAATACTGGGAAGGCATTCTGAAGAAAAACTGTCGACAGACAGAGGGCCCCTCCTGGACTGATACACTTTTCTTGTGGCAGATACTGCGTTGCTAGTCTGGAAAACAGCCGCGACCTCGTAGCCGGGAAAAGGGTCACTTATGACTATGGGATCTTGGCATTAAACAATTCACAGTTGAGAACCAGCATGACTGTGACAACAGAATGAAACCAAACTCTAGTGTGAACCATTCTTGCCAAGACTGCTGAGGTCAATGAAGTGAGGATAAAGCTCACCCACAAGGAAGACATCTTATAGATGGCCTGTTCATGTGTAAGGCTACGCCATACCTTGTGTTAAGGCAGCAAACAATGTAGTGAACCTCTCCACTGGCTGAGTAATGGTCACACTACAATATTGTTTATAAATTCAGTTTATAGAGGCCAAGTTTTAATATTATTTTCTTTCTTAGTCATTAAACTTTAAATTTCTTAAAGGGATTATTTTTCCTACTCTTGAGTGTTATGAAATGTGTTCCATGAGGAGATATTGTTGTGTACATAATATACAGTATTGTTGTGTACATAATATACAGTATTGTTGTGTACATAATATACAGTATTGTTGTGTACATAATATACAGTATTGTTGTGTACATAATATACAGTATTTGTACATAATATACAGTATTGTTGTGTACATAATATACAGTATTGTTGTGTACATAATATACAGTATTGTTGTGTACATAATATACAGTATTGTTGTGTACATAATATACAGTATTGTTGTGTACATAATATACAGTATTGTTGTGTACATAATATACAGTATTGTTGTGTACATAATATACAGTATTGTTGTGTACATAATATACAGTATTGTTGTGTACATAATATACAGTATTGTTGTGTACATAATATACAGTATTGTTGTGTACATAATATACAGTATTGTTGTGTACATAATATACAGTATTTACTGAGAGTCAGTGGTTTGCTAGGATGCCTACCACTCATACTTCAGACGATGCTACCCTGAGAACCAATTTCTTACAGACCCAGTACCTAATATAATTCTATAATATACCCTAGATATATCACATAACTTATATTGCACTCTCCTGCTATAGCCCAGATTCTTCTGTTTCTTCCTTCTTCTGGAGCTCTTACTTTCTTTTGTGTCTTCTGGCTAATGAGAGCTGTGGTGGCGGCAACATTTATTAATGATGACGGTAATTACCTCTTGTCTCTTTATTCCTCCGCTTCTTTCATCATTTACCACAAATTCAGCTTGGGTTAAAATTATTAAGTTTTTATACTTTGACCTCTCACCCCCAGGCTGGACTCTCACCTCGTGTCATCTCTCACAGTAAAACTTGTAGTATTAGCGATGTATTCAATCTACATTTATCAAAATGGAACATGTTGCAAATCTTACAAACTAATAATGAGCTAGGCTTTTTTTTAAACAAGTAAGTAGCAATCATATAAATATAAATACAAAATAGCCACAAATACAAACTAGCACTCTCAAGAGACCTGGTTTTCGAACAAATAAAAGAACTGAGATGCGGCTTATGTACCTTGTTACTGATGGTAACAAGGATAGCTAACTAAACCCATCTTAAATGAAAATATGGATTATGGAAACCCAATGTAGTTTATAGGTGCTCACTAATCATCATGTTCTTCATCCACTGTAACATGGTGAAGGAGTTACATCACCTAGTAGGCGAGCAGAGGCGATACCTCGTGTATGATACACCAGCAGTAATGCAACTGCATCTCCAGCAGACACGTTTTAAAATTCAGTAGTGGTGACGTGTAGACAGCACCAGGGCTGAAGATAAGCCCAGGGCAGTTATTAATTACTTTCCAGCCAAAGTTTATAATGTTTACATGTGGTACGTGTTACTCATCTGCAGCTTTCTAGAGCATGACCTGAAGATGGCACGCTGGTGCTTACACCTGGCACTATCACGTGCATGCACAAAAATAAAGCTCTTATTTTTTGCACGCAGTGTTTGAGGACACATGAAAGACAGCAGTGTTCTCATAATACCGTCTTACGTTACAGCTCAGGCTACCAACATCTTGGCTCCGCTCTTCCTTCCTCCTTTCACCCAAGATTTTAAATTACCAGACGACCTGCATTTTTAATTAATATTTCCCACTGTTGTTTACACAATTTAATTAACAGGTTATGAGCTGTATTCTTACCTCAGTTGATCTGAAGTCGAGCTCAGCTCTAAGATATTCTACCACCTCTCAGGATGTGGTTATCCCACTACAGCTCAGCTTAAAAGCCCTACCCTAGGTGCACTATCAGCTAGGAGGATGTAGCCCCACTCTCTGTGTGTGTATATACATCGTGACCAGCGGGTGTGTGGTTAATATAGTAACATATGCATTTTTCCATAAAATCAAGGAGCTGTTGGTTGTCCTTGGGCGTCGTATGCTGTCCGAGACACGCACAACCTACGGTCGTCTTGTGTAGTTTTTCTCCTCTCTGAATATGTAATGGAAATGAGCGGTCCAGATGTCACAAATACCAAATCAAAACGTTAAGACCTTTATGTTTTTTTAATAAGATGAGCAAGGGTGAGTATCTTGTAAAATGGTCACTAAGTGGTACACAGCGACTCCAGAATTGTTCACATCTAAATGTTCCTCATAATGTCTTGTTATTATGCTCTGAGTTTAACGTTTTTATCATAAACTTTACGATACTTCTACCTGACCGCTGGGCTAACACTGCTGGAAAGTGTCCAGAAGAACAGGTAATGAGTAATAATTTACTTCAGTCTCTTCAGATAATCTGCTTCCAGATTCCAAAGAAAGATAAACAACTGCAGAAATGAGGTAACAAGGACAGAGGTAACTACGCACTAGCCCACCCTGGTCCACATGAAGCCACGACCACATTCTTCCACATTCAGTGGCCACATATATGCATGAGCAGCCAAGGGCACAGCAAAACCAGCGTTACCCTCGGCGGCCTTCTCTTAGTTTATTCATAAGGGAAGAAACCCTATACGAGTGTGTGTTATAAAAGAGACCTCCACTGGCGCCGATCCTAAATTTACTTGCAAAATCCGAAAAATAAATTCTAAATACATATCCAGTTTTACTCCTGTTAACTCCTTTTTGTAGCCTAGTTTCTAGGCCTCTTGAGCATCCATGTGCTCTTGCGCTACCCTCCACACGATAGATATGGGGTGCACCATAAACTAGCAACTTCGGCTGCAAAACCTAATCTATGGTGGAGACACGACTGTGTCTCAAGCCACGTGAGGTTGTAGATGTTAAAGAAGCAAAGACACGAGGGAGGACAAGTTTTTGTTGTGACGTTTTGATTTGTGTACAGCGAAACTTTTTAGGACACATACATGGGTCAGCGGGCCACCTGTAGCAACAGCCTGGTCGACCAAGCAAGCACCGGCTCATGGCCAGGCTCTGGGAGTAGAAAGACTCTTGCAATTCATTAAAGGTATGTCAAAGGTAAAGGTAGGACAAAAAATTCACGTTTCTAAGACACAAAATTCCCACTCTCTAGGACACACAAAATTCCTACCCTCTGGGACACAATTTTTGCCCTCTAGGTCCAGAAGGACACAAAAAAAAAAATCCAACTGGTCATCACCCCGTCACTTGCTTATTTTTCACTTTTCGTTTCTGGCTATCCCTCACATCTCCTTTTACTATTCTTTCCTCTATCGTTATTAATCTCTCTATTTCCATTTTTTCTCTCTCTCCTACTTGTCTTGTTCGGTGTTCCACCTATTACCACACTTTCACCCTTGCTGGCTCTTCATCTCCTCGCTCCACTTGTTTTTACCCTTCCTGACCCCTTTTCTTCCCTTTGACCCACTTTTTCACCCTCCCTGGCTCCTCTTTGTCCCCCTCCATCCACCTTTTCACCCTCTCTCTCAACCCTTGGCTCCCACTTCATTCTCTCTCTCTCTCTCTCTCTCTCTCTCAGGATCGTCAACTTTCTGCAGGATAATAACAACAGGATCCCTGAAGTGGATCTCACCGTGTAGGAGCTTCTCTTAAGGAGCTTATTAAACTTGGATCACTATCGATGATCCTCTTAACTGTGAGTGAGACATTATAATGTTTGCTGTGACACCAGTGATGCTTAATTATATAACCTAGTATAACAGTCATGCTGAATTATATAACCTAGTATAAGTGATGAATTATATAACCTAGTATATCAGTGATGAATTATATAACCTAGTATATCAGTGATGAATTATATAACCTAGTATATCAGTGATGAATTATATAACCTAGTATAACTGATGCTGAATTATATAACCTGGTATAACACTGGTGATGAATAACCTAGTATAACAGTGGTATAACCTAGTATAACTGGTATAACCTAGTATAACAGTGGTATAACCTAGTATAACATTACACACACAACCCGCACATATAAAAAGAGAGGAGCTTACGACGACGTTTCGGCCCGACTTGGACCATTTACAAAGTGGTATAACCTAGTATAACAATAGTACAACCTAGTGTAACAATGGTATAGACTAGTATAACAATGGTATAGCCTAGTATAACAATGGTATAGCCTAGTATAACAATGGTATAGCCTAGTATAACAATGGTATAACCTAGTATAACAATGGCATAGCCTAGTATAACAATGACATAGCCTAGTATAACAATGGTATACCTAGCATAGGAATGGTATAACCTAGTATGACTCGAGTAAGTATGACAGAGTAAGTATGACAGAGTAAGATAACATGATTTATTATCATTGACGTTTCGGTTCAAGTCGAACCGAAACGTCGTCATAAGCTCCTCTCTCTCTCTCTCTCTCTCTTACGTGTGGGTTATTTGTGTATTGCTCCAGTCACGGTATTGTGACTGGAGCAATACATCTACAGTTCTTTACGAGATTTTAATTGCAATATACCCTCCCCCCCTCTCATCACTGCCACCTGTGGTGAGACACAGCTGGAGACAGCACATCTTCATTAATAAGGAGGTTGCTGTGAGCTCTTGCAATAATGGCTGGGAGGCAGCGCCACCTGAGGCTGAGACATGCCTCCGGTGCCGTGTTGATATGCTCAGAATATCCTGCAATATTATGAACTTTATTGCAGATATACTTTTTGGTTCGTAATAAATTAGTCTGCCGCCGAAGCCGCTTGCTTATTCTACCGGGTGCGGCCCCTGTGGACGGCAGGTCATATCCGTCTTGTGGAGCACAGCAGTACTGACCCATGCTGGGCGTTATCAAGTTATGAATTATTAACTGAATTAACCGTGTTAACCGAGTTATTCATGTTATCAAACTTATCCATGTTAACCTTGTTAATTGGTGTCTTCTTGTCCTCGTGTGCTACTACTACACCAGATGAACTGGGTTTCTCAGTACTTAGTGAACACTACAATTACAGCACGTCAGAAAATTTAGTACTTAGTGAAGATACAGTATGGGAAGTTACAGGGATTTATATGAACCATTACATGAACCTCATTTATTAACCGGGATTTTTAACACAAGTCAATGATGGTACACTGTATGGCACCTATACATAATACACTGAAATACTGATGCTCACAAGCTGACGTATATTTAAGCGAGAGTAAACAAGCGACATAAACAGTAATAGGGGAGGAGGCCACACAACACTCCCCCGTGGCCTCATTTATAGGCCAGAACTCGTTGTTATATACAGTGCGAGGATGAGCTGTTGGTCACTATTATCAACCTATAATGTGGCCACTATCACCAGCCTACAGTGTGGTCACCATCATCAGCCTATAATGTGGCCTCACTTGAATACCAACTCATCGCCGTCTCCACTTCTGAATACCAAGCACAAGGCTGATACTATCACATGAAAGATTCTCCTAAGGCCTGTAATAACCTACAGGAGACTCGTGTAGCAGACACCGCCCAAGAGGCGCCCTTTCCTGAATATTTATTGTAATCACCTGAGGCAGGTGGGATTAACACGCACCTCCTTCAGTCCTACATGCCCTCTTGGTGGATTCTCCTGATGTTTTGGGGAGAAAGGGGGTCTTGGTGACCTTGCTGTGTTCCAGTGTGATCTGATATGCTGTATCTGTTATGGTTCCAGGAATCACCGCCCCTTCGGCCCGATCTCAGATCATGCTACCTAAATTACACTAAAAATGACCAAAATCACACACGAAAGTATATTCTCAATGTAAATATCAGCTTGTAAGATTTTCTTCCATCTTCAATATTCACGATACATAAAGAAAATATTCTGTAGTCCTGTATAACAAGTGTGTGTCATACATCCTCTAACAAGTGTTTCATACATGTGAAAGGACGATACAACCTCCCCGAATGGCTTCTCTACTGCAGATAAAATATCACAGACTATTTACACTGATGGCTCCCTTAACTGTAGTCGGGAGGGCGAGAAGTGCTGCTGTCGTAGACTGGCCAGCCTGATGATACTAGAATACAGAGGTGTATTAATAACTGGGCTTCCACCTTACAAACTGAGTTCTTTGCCATACTTGTTGCACCCCAAGCTTGTGGAAACTACGACCCTAAGCTGTTTAATTATAACTGACTGTACTTGCTCTAAATAGAATGAGACCTGAATGTAGCATGCTTGTGTATGAGGCTAGTCACGGATTATGAAAATAATTATAGTTTAGTTTTTGTGGAGTCCCTCTCAAAAGGCCTCCAGCAGCATGACATAAGTTGATTACTTTGCTAAGCAAGCAGTAATGATAAAAATGTAAAATATAATTTTGATTTCTCAAATAGAAGTTTAAAAAAAATTGTCAGAAAATAACTAGCAAACGAGTTTGAAGAAAATATTGCAGTACAAATAGGAACTAGCAGATCAATTGTCCACCATAATGAAATGTGTCAAGGTATGCGTATTTATGGAGAAAGTAACAAGGGCAGTAAATTGTAAGATATTTTTATTGTTAGAGTAAGGATAGTCTGTAGATATCTCCAGCAGTACGGTGTGTACTGTTGATGAGTAGAGAGAGACAGGGTCATACACTAGTGCAAAGGCAGGTTCATACAATGGAACACTATATCCTGGAGTGATCAGACATTCAACCTTCCAGACACATCCCCATGCAAACCCTACACTATGGCAAAATACTTCAATATTCACGATACAAATATCTGAAATCTTGAGACTATTATTGAGGGGACTGCAACCCAATAATGACGAATGTTTTAGTGGTAATAAGATACTTAAAAGTTTTTGAGAATGTAACCTCAAATTGTATTGTGTTCATTAGCTATATGAAGACATTGTAATATATGATATGACTGTTTTTTTTGTGATCTAACAATGCCCAGTGGGGTCTGACAGAGCTCCACTGTGACCTTTGTAATTCTGTTCTTTCCCCTACCGCTCACAGGATAAGCATGTAGTGCACAGTAAACTAGCCGCTTAGGCAACACAACTAGCCTATCACCCCAAGCGTCATCCAGTTTTGGTTTCCATGTGATGGGTTATTTGTGAATTGTGTTAATCACGATATTGTAGGATTTTTTCTCCTGCTGGGACTTTGGTGCATCCCCTTGGTGTCGAGATCAAAGCCGCCAGGTCCTCTGGCAGTCCCTGATTAGTACCTCAAAATAAGCTGATGGACTCGGGTTCTTGATAGTCAATGCTGGGATCTTCATGGTCCTTATTGGGGTTCTGGTATTCTTTGTTGGGATCTTGGTGGTCTCTGTTGGGGTCCTGGTGGTCTCTAGATAATTTTTTTAGGTCATAGTCTTGAAAGACGAAGTTGAAAGTTGAAAGTGGAAGTTGAGATGATCCTTCACCTTCATCTGGTCCTTTGGACTCCTCTGTTGAACCTGTATTCTCTGAACTTCTCCGTTAAACCTGCACTCTCTGGACTCCTCTGTTAAACCTGTACTATGTGGACTCCTCTGTTAAACCTGCACTCTCTGGGACCCTCTGTTAAACCTGCACTCTCTGAACTCTTGTTAAACCTACAGTCTTCGAATTAATTTGTTGAACCTACGATCTTTGGACTTATATGTCGAACCTACCCTCTTTTCTAACAAAAGAAGAATAAGTTAGTTAATGTGGAAAGTTAGCAACCTTCTTTGTGAGGAGCTACGCAAGTCCAACTAACATTCTCTCGAATTGCGTATACAAGAGGCCAGATGAAAGGCGTATAGAGACATAAAAAAGCTTATAATAAGGGTATCATAAATGGCGTACTGTACATGAACTATTGTTATATTTAGAGGAGAGGTACCAAACATGTGCTGGTCATGCAGCACCTGGGGAATGGGAGGTAATTAGGTTCAGTCCAAGGAAGGAGAGGAAAAGTCTAATTTCTTAGAACAAGAGCCCCTCACCAGCATCAAGGAACCTTCAGTGACAGGAGAAAGGGGTACATAAACTCTCTCGACTTTGACCCCCAGTGTGCGTTCAGATATACATATGAGCCTTGAATGTTCATTAAGCAATTTCACGCTATAGAGTTATTCTCATTGCTCCACTAATGAGGAAATACGAAAGTTCTTGACGCACGTTCACAGCATCAAAGGTGTTAGCATAATGTGGAACATCGCCGTGAATGTTGAAGAGCAGCTGGAATAATGTGGAAGACACTCACGCTTATCTTTAGCGAATCATTATGACAGGAGACGCAGCAGACGTCTGCAAGATAATTACCGTCATAACAGTGTTAAGAAACTAAGGAAATCCTGAATTATAGATAATCCTCTATAATAAGTGAAACTTGCATATTGCTAGGAAAAAAATATTTGTTAAACATCTAAAAACTTATGTGAATTTGAAATTATATTTTTTATAATTATATTAAAAAAAGAAGCCTAGTATGTATTGAAGAACGAAGGATGAATTAATAGTATATTTGTAGACTGTAAGAGTGCTCTTGATACCGTCGTACGTGCAATGCAGATTCTCTCTCTGATTTCTAGAACGAAACTGACTTACTGCATCAACTATTATTTCCGCTTTTGCGCATATCCCCTGCTTTACCCTGCTCTCCCCTGCCATCAACACTTCACACTCCTCTCCCCTGCCATCAACACTTCACACTTCTCTCCCCTGCCATCAACACTTCACACTCCTCTCCCCTGCCATCAACACTTCACACTCCTCTCCCCTGCCATCAACACTTCACATTCCTCTCCCTGTCATCAACACTTCACACTCCTCTCCCTGCCATCAACACTTCACATTCCTCTCCCCTGTCATCAACACTTCACACTCCTCTCCCCTGCCATCAACACTTCACATTCCTCTCCCCTGTCATCAACACTTCACACTCCTCTCCCTTGCCATCAACACTTCACATTCCTCTCCCCTGTCATCAACACTTCACACTCCTCTCCCCTGCCATCAACACTTCACATTCCTCTCCCCTGTCATCAACACTTCACACTCCTCTCCCCTGTCATCAACACTTCACATTCCTCTCCCCTGTCATCAACACTTCACACTCCTCTCCCCTGCCATCAACACTTCACATTCCTCTCCCCTGTCATCAACACTTCACACTCCTCTCCCCTGTCATCAACACTTCACACTCCTCTCCCCTGCCATCAACACTTCACACTCCTCTCCCCTGCCAGCAACACTTCACATTCCTCTCCCCTGTCATCAACACTTCACACTCCTCTCCCCTGCCATCAACACTTCACATTCCTCTCCCCTGTCATCAACACTTCACACTCCTCTCCCTGCCATCAACACTTCACATTCCTCTCCCTGTCATCAACACTTCACACTCCTCTCCCCTGCCAGCAACACTTCACCTCCTCTCCCTGCCAGCAACACTTCACACTCCTCTCCCCTGCCATCAACACTTCACATTCCTCTCCCCTGCCAGCAACACTTCACACTCCTCTCCCTGCCATCAACACTTCACACTCCTCTCCCCTGCCAGCAACACTTCACACTCCTCTCCCTGCCAGCAACACTTCACACTCCTCTCCCCTGCCATCAACACTTCACACTCCTCTCCCCTGCCATCAACACTTCACACTCCTCTCCCCTGCCATCAACACTTCACACTCCTCTCCCCTGTCATCAACACTTCACACTCCTCTCCCCTGCCATCAACACTTCACACTCCTCTCCCCTGCCAGCAACACTTCACACTCCTCTCCCCTGCCAGCAACACTTCACACTCCTCTCCCCTGCCATCAACACTTCACACTCCTCTCCCCTGCCAGCAACACTTCACATTCCTCTCCCCTGTCATCAACACTTCACACTCCTCTCCCCTGTCATCAACACTTCACACTCCTCTCCCCTGCCATCAACACTTCACACTCCTCTCCCCTGTCATCAACACTTCACACTCCTCTCCCCTGCCAGCAACACTTCACACTCCTCTCCCCTGCCATCAACACTTCACACTCCTCTCCCCTGCCATCAACACTTCACACTCCTCTCCCCTGCCATCAACACTTCACACTCCTCTCCCCTGTCATCAACACTTCACACTCCTCTCCCCTGCCATCAACACTTCACACTCCTCTCCCCTGCCATCAACACTTCACACTCCTCTCCCCTGCCATCAACACTTCACACTCCTCTCCCCTGCCATCAACACTTCACCTCCTCTCCCTGCCATCAACACTTCACCTCCTCTCCCCTGCCATCAACACTTCACCTCCTCTCCCCTGCCATCAACACTTCACACTCCTCCCCTGTCATCAACACTTCACACTCCTCTCCCCTGCCATCAACATTTCACACTCCTCTCCCCTGCCATCAACACTTCACACTCCTCTCCCCTGCCATCAACACTTCACACTCCTCTCCCCTGTCATCAACACTTCACACTCCTCTCCCCTGCCATCAACACTTCACACTCCTCTCCCCTGCCATCAACACTTCACATTCTCTCCCCTGTCATCAACACTTCACACTCCTCTCCCCTGTCATCAACACTTCACACTCCTCTCCCCTGCCAGCAACACTTCACACTCGTCTCCCCTGCCATCAACACTTCACACTCCTCTCCCCTGCCATCAACACCAATTTGCCATCTGGCGTTATACGACTTATACAGATTTTGCGTTTTCTTGTGAACATAAAAATAATTTTGATATTGAGCTACATGGGAGGTTACTAACCCAGCTGAAGGAGCAAGCCAGGGTAACAAGACAGAGGTAAGCATGACTAAAGAAATACTTGAACAGTATAAAATAAGAGTATCTATACGGGAAGAATCAAGCCGGGATAACAATAATGGGTCATACAAGGTAGTTACCCTGGCTTGCTCCTTCACCTTGGTTAGTAACCTTCCATGTAGGATCAGTGCTGGGCCTCATATTGTTTCTGGTATGTGTTAATTAACTGATAGTAGGGATAAGCTCCGCCTTATCCTTGCTTGCAGATGATGCGAAGATAATGAGAATACAAACAGAAGAGGTTCAAGTTAGCTTCAGAAACACCTGAACACACTGCAGTATAATCCAGTATATGGTTACAAAAAAAACATTCTCAATGAAAGCAAAGTAATGAAGCTGAAGGAAGAGAAAAGGAGACTGGAGACGAGACCGTCTGGGAGTTAACAAACTCACGGAGACCGTGGAAGAAACAGCCTCAAGTAATAACTCTCAGCACATCCCTGTCGCCTGAAGATCACACAAACATGATAACACTACCTAATAATAATAATAATAATAATAATAATTTTTATTTGGACATGATACAAAGAATTACATTTGGTTATTGAGATTACATGAGGTGTACATGCCAAAAGCCCCTAGTATGCAGGGCATTTTGGGCAGACTTAAAATTAACTTAAAACTAGATTGTAAGAATTATTGTAGATATACAATGAGTAAAGGTGAGTATTTAAGCTATGAAATTTGAACATAGTTTTGTACTTTTGTCTTCATTATAAAATTAATTAAATCAGATTAAACAAATTAAAGCAATAGTAATAATAAAATAATAAAAAGTTATGGTTGATAATTTATAAAATAAGTAAAGTTGCTTATCAAGTTTTAAAGTTTGAATATAAGTTGAACATATCAATTAATTGTAGCAATTTATTGCAGCAATGCAACTAATTGAGTGAGATAACAATTTAAAACAATTTAAAACAATTAATTGCATTGCAGTTAGTTTACGTGGTCATTATAATATAAGTGTTGGGAATAATTAGCTAAGTAAGTATTATTCATAACAGGTTTTACATTCATTCATTCAATCGTTCATTCATACATTACATTGACTTTAAAGTCAGGTTTTACGTTAAGTGATTATTCTACTTTGCTGGGAATGGTTGATATGGAGCAATTATCTTTGGGTGAGAAGGTGGTTTTTTAGCATCGTTTTGAATTGGGGTACAGGTAGGGTTTCTTTGGCAATGACAGGTAATGAATTCCAAATTTTCGTGCCTTTTATGTGCATTGAGTTTTTACATAGTGTTAGGTGGACACGGGGAACATCGAGGAGTGATCTGTGTCTAGTGTTATGGTCATGTGTCCTGTTAAAATTAGTAAGGAGAAGTTTGAGCCAGCCTTGTTTCCTGAAGCTCACACAAACAATACCTACTGAGTCAGGTTCGTATCTCATTACTGATGTAGTGAGTCTGAGAGATTCATCCTTACATAAAGGCTTCTCAATTCGAGTCACTTTAAATTTTGAGATTTTAAGAGTGCTTTGACCTGGTAGGTCATTCAGTGCTCCCGGAGAGTCAAGTTATACAAAATATGCTTTCTGTGAGCAGCTGGTCAGGTTGTATGGAGACCAGACCATGTAGTGAAGGTTGTATGGAGACCAGACCATGCAGTGAAGGTTGTATGGAGACCAGACCATGCAGTGAAGGTTGTATGGAGACCAGACCATGAAGTGAAGGTTGTATGGAGACCAGACCATGCAGTGAAGGTTGTATGGAGACCAGACCATGCAGTGAAGGTTGTATGGAGACCAGACCATGCAGTGAAGGTTGTATGGAGACCAGACCATGCAGTGAAGGTTGTATGGAGACCAGACCATGCAGTGAAGGTTGTATGGAGACCAGACCATGCAGTGACAGCAGCAGGTACAACGATACTCACAATATGGATTAAAGGACACAAGTGCAAACACTCATGACAGCTTTATTGGAAACGTTTTCGGTCCTGAGACCTTGGTCCCTGGAAGTGAGTGGAGTGTTTATGGGATGTTTCCCATAAAGATGTCGTAAGTGAATGTCCTCGTGGGATTTCCTTCATACCATTTAGTGGAACATGAAGTTTTTGCTTCGGAATTTCCCACCGCCGTGTATCACTGCTGAAGATCCTACATTTTCTGACCACTTTGAAAGTAACTGTCTCATAGCTTACAAGGTTTAGTGTGTTCTGTCTGAGCTGGACACAATATACCTTTCGTAGAAGTTCTTGTCCACCTTTGTACATCCCAACCAAGTTTGGCTAATACCAACTTAAAATATTAGAGTTTGTAAAACATAAGAAGCATATTTTCTTAATAAAAATAAAAGTAGACAAAATTTCAAATGACAATTTTGAACATCCATAATTAAAGAACCATACTATAAACTAGTCACAGTAATCTGCTCTACAGTGGAGTCAATAGTGATTTGAAAGTACTTGGCATTTCTAACCTCATCAAGAATTGTTGTTTGCAAGAATGACCCACATATCAGGGCTCAAAAAACTGGTTATGTATACGTCTGTAGAGATGATGTATTTAAATGAGCCTTTGGTGCTCCTGTAACACTGGCACATATATGATGCTATGGTAGTTGTGGGTGATACTTGGTGTGGGCGATACTCAGTGTGGGTGATACTTGGTGTGGGTGATACTTGGTGTGGGCGATACTTGGTGTGGGTGATACTTGGGTGAACTGGGTGATACTTGGGATGTGGGTGATACTTGGTGTGGGTGATACTTGGTGTGGGTGATACTTGGTGTGGGTGATACTTGTGTGGGGATACTTGGTGTGGGCATACTGGTGTGGGTGATACTTGGTGTGGGGATACTTGGTGTGGGCGATACTTGGTGTGGGTGATACTTGGTGTGGGCGATACTTGGTGTGGGGATACTGGTGTGGGTGATACTTGGTGTGGCTGATACTTGGTGTGGGTGATACTTGGTGTGGGATACTTGTGGGGATACTTGGTGTGGGTGATACTGGTGTGGGTGATACTTGGTGTGGTGATACTTGGTGTGGGTGATACTTGGGTGGGGATACTTGGATTGGGCGATACTTGGTGTGGGTGATACCTGGTGTGGGTGATACTTGGTGTGGGCGATACGTTTGGTGTGGGGATACTCGGTGTGGGTGATACTTGGTGTGGGCGATACTTGGTGTGGGTGATACTTGGTGTGGGTGATACTTGGTGTGGGCGATACTTGGTGTGGGCGATACTTGGTGTGGGTGATACTTGGTGTGGGCGATACTTGGTGTGGGCGATACTTGGTGTGGGTGATACTTGGTGTGGGCGATACTTGGTGTGGGTGATACTCGGTGTGGGTGATACTTGGTGTGGGTGATACTTGGTGTGGGTGATACTGGTGTGGGTGATACTTGGTGTGGGCGATACTGGGTGTGTGTCTTGGGTGATACTGGTGGGGATACTTGTGGGATACTTTGGGGTGTGGGTGATACTTGGTGTGGGGATACTTGGTGTGGGCGATCTTGTGTGGGTGATACTTGGTGTGGGTGATACTTGGTGTGGGTGATACTTGGTGTGGGGATACTCTGTGTGGGGGATACTTGGTGTGGGTCGGGTGGATCTGGTGTGGGTGATACTTGGTGTGGGATACTGGGGATACTTGGTGTGGGTGATACTTGGTGTGGGTGATACTTGGTGTGGGTGATACTTGAGTGTGGGGATACTTGGTGGGGATACTGTGTGGGTGATACTTGGTGTGGTGATACTTGGTGTGGGTGATACTTGGTGTGGGGGCGATACTTGTGTGGGGATACTTGTGTGTGATACTGGTGGGGATACTGTGGGGCGATACTTGGTGTGGGGATACTCTGGTGTGGGTGATACTTGGTGTGGGTGTATGGGTGATACTTGGTGTGGGTGATACTTGGTGTGGGTGATACTTGGTGTGGGCGATACTTGGTGTGGGCGATACTTGGTGTGGGCGATACTTGGTGTGGGCGATACTGGTGTGGGTGATACTTGGTGTGGGCGATACTTGGTGTGGGCGATACTTGGTGTGGGTGATACTTGGTGTGGGTGATACTTGGTGTGGGTGATACTTGGTGTGGGCGATACTTGGTGTGGGTGATACTTGGTGTGGGCGATACTCAGTGTGGGTGATACTTGGTGTGGGCGATACTTGGTGTGGGCGATACTTGGTGTGGGTGATACTTGGTGGGTGATACTTGGTGTGGGCGATACTTGTGTGGGTGATACTTGGTGTGGGTGATACTTGGTGTGGTGATACTTGGTGTGGGCGATACTCAGGGGTGATACTTGTGTGGGCGATACTTGGTGTGGGATACTTGGTGTGGGCGATACCAGTGTGGGTGATACTCTGGTGTGGGTGATACTTGTGTGGGCGATACTTGTGGAATGGGTGATACTTGGTGTGGGTGATACTTGGTGTGGGCGATACTTGGTGTGGGTGATACTTGGTGTGGGTGATACTTGGTGTGGGCGATACTTGGTGTGGGTGATACTTGGTGTGGGCGATACTCAGTGTGGGTGATACTTGGTGTGGGCGATACTTGGTGTGGGCGATACTTGGTGTGGGTGATACTTGGTGTGGGTGATACTTGGTGTGGGCGATACTTGGTGTGGGTGATACTTGGTGTGGGGATACTTGGTGTGGGTGATACTTGGTGTGGGCGATACTTGGTGTGGGTGATACTTGGTGTGGGTGATACTTGGTGTGGGCGATACTCAGTGTGGGTGATACTTGGTGGGTGATACTTGGTGTGGGCGATACTTGGTGTGGGTGATACTCTGGTGTGGTGATACTTGGTGTGGGCTGATACTTGGTGTGGGTGATCCCGTGTGGGTGATACTTGGTGTGGGATACTTGGTGTGGGCGATACTTGGTTGTGTGGGCGATACTTGGTGTGGGCGATACTTGGTGTGGGCGATACTTGGTGGGCGATACTTGGTGTGGGTGATACTTGGTGTGGCGATACTTGGTGTGGGTGATACTTGGTGTGGGTGATACTTGGTGTGGGCGATACTTGGTGTGGGCGATACTTGGTGTGGGCGATACTTGGTGTGGGCGATACTTGGTGTGGGCGATACTTGGTGTGGGCGATACTTGGTGTGGGCGATACTTGGTGTGGGTGATACTTGGTGTGGGTGATACTTGGTGTGGGTGATACTTGGTGTGGGTGATACTTGGTGTGGGTGATACGGTTGGGGATACTTGGTGCTGGCACATACGGTCATGGTGGTGGGCGATCTTGGTGTGGGTACTTGGTGTGGGTGATACTTGGTGTGGGTGATACTTGGTGGGTGATACTTGGTGTGGGTGATACTTGGTGTGGGTGATACTTGGTGTGGGTGACACTGGGTAGCTGTGGTGGCCTGGCCCACAAACTAACAAGGTATGGTAGGTGTGGTTGCCACTTGGTGGGTAGTTCAAGCAGGGTGGAATGGCTATCACCCTCACAAGTGGGTACGAAGAACTCTAAACCTTCATGTCAGATGAATTTTGCTCGACAGTGAATTTTGTCAAGTGTAAAGTTGTGACATCTTTCTCCAGCCTCCCATTTAATACTTGAGAGAAACATCAAAGATGTCATCTAGCTTGCTAAAGCTCACTCATGACTGAAGAAAAGTAAAATAAAGGTTTCTTGTGTGTCAAGTATCTTCATGCTAGACGAGTTCTTCATAACAACACTGACGTACAATTTATTAAAAGGAAAAGTTTCACCACGAGAACCTTCATTACTCCTTATGAAACATTTCCCTTCACAATTTATGATCTCTCTCTCTCCAAGCACGGATACTATAACCGAGGTAAGGATAGATTATAGTACAGTGTAATGTTGTTTGTGGAATATGGCGTATTTTCAATAAAATGCCCACAGTTTTGATTTTCTATATATATATATATATATATATATATATATATATATATATATATATATATAATGTGTGTGTGTGTGTGTGTGTGTGTGTGTGTAAGAAAAATAAAACACTGTGGGCGTTTTATTGAAAATACGCCATGTTTGATTTGAGTATTAAATTTCAGGTTGCAGTGAGTGTACACCTCGTGTAAGTTACTTTTGCTATAATGATTATTTTTTAGCTTTAGTTGCGAACATATAGAAGGCCTTGTCAATACTGAGAATAAAATTGTTGGTTGCCATCCAGGTAGAAACCTTTACGAGCTTCTCCTTGACTTGTGTTGAGGACAACAGGATCAGGATCTGTTATGACGAATGTGTCATCAGCAAACAGGACTGGTTTATGTTCCTGGGAGGCATTTGGAAGGTCATTAATAAAGATGAAAAATAAGAGAGAGGGCCAAGGATGCTACCCTGTGGCACCCCTTTATTGATAGTTTGTGTTAATGACGCTGCATCATTGTAATCATGCAAAATAATGTTCTAGTCTTAGCCACAAGATGTTGTGATCTACAGCTAGATCCATAAAAAGGCCCATTATTTTCTAGAGATCAATAAACAGTCTAGGATCTCGATAAAAGTACGCTGATTGCTCGGCCGCCTACACCTTGATTGCAACCAAAGATAAACAAGGCTTGTTCGAAGAGAACAAAATAACAATATTGGGTAAAGACTGTCTTTGCCAAGTCTTAGTTTCAGTTGCAAGTCTTAGTTGCTGCAACCACTTCATTAAAGATTAAATATTCAGTTAAGTTTTCAACTAATGTTGCTCTGCTGGATAATTTCTACCTGGTGTAGTGTTTTCAGTGTGATGAGCTATAAACTTAAGTCTGACTCATGGAATCGAAATAACACGATTGCAAGCGAATTACAGAACGGATGAGGTTCAAACCCATGGTCTACAAATTCTAGGACTCGCCTGCCATGATTTCGATACGCCACCCATTTTGTGATTTGACTTGTTCTGACCTCTGATGCTGCTCCATCCTGAGTGATCAGAGTGACCTGAGTGTCCAAGACATGTGAACACTGAAGTAGACAGTGTACAGGGCGAGGTGCGTTTACCATACTCCAACATAACCAGTCTCATTTGCACCTCTCATAATCTGAAGAGTTTTTGTCTCCAGACGAATAAGGAGAACATGAATATCAGCATCTCGTAAAATGTTACTAGGAATTTATAAAAAAAAACTGAACTGGAGAAATTTATACATTTGGACAGAACTGCTATTTTCAATAATTCCAATGTCAGACACAGTGCAACCTGTAGCTCTCAGAACTTCTTGTCCTTGCTGAAGATGTAGCTCCCTGCTACAAGTGACACATAAGCCAGACTATGACGGCTAGGTAGTCTTATGAGCCGCTAGCAGCATGTTTAACCTGGTGGTAAAGAAGGAAGCGTGGCCTCTGAACCAGCTGTCAGGCTACAACCTTCACAACCGGTCACAAGTAATATGTTGTTGTTCTTGAGTTTCTCAATCGTTCACAAGACCTGCTGCAACTCTCGTTTCTTGATTAATGAACCATTGTTGCCTTAGATGATATTTCAAGCTTTGGATCATTAAGGATGCAACTATTCATCTGAACGAGAACATAAAGAAAACTTTCATCTCTAATGGCTTCCAGCTCATCCACGTCTCCTGTTTGCTCATCCTTCAAGTTAATATTCACACTGATTTATTTAATATTTAATATGCAAAGTGAATAATCGTTTTGACGAACTGAAGTGAACTTTTACCTGAACCTGGGGTCGGAAGTGTCTGGTCACACCCCTCCTGCCTTGTTCCATTTAGATAACACACGTACACCACATGAACAGTGTCAGTACTAAACACACACAAACACACATAGAAACACACACAGAAACAAGGGGACACAACTGGAAGCTGAAGACTCAGATGAGTCAAAGGGATGTTAGGAAGCACTTCTTCAGCCATAGAGTAGTTAAGAAGTGGAATAGTCTAGCGAACGATATAGTGGAGGCGGGAACCATACATAGTTTTAAGACAAGGTATGATAAAGCTCATGGAGTAGGGAGAGCAGAGACCCAGTAGCGGATAGCGAAGAGGCGGGGCCAGGAGCTGAGTCTCGACCCCTGCTACCACAATTATGTGAGTACAATTAGGTGAGTACACACGCACACACACACAGATAAGGATCTCTATTGTTTTTATTATAGTGAAGGAGTCAGGGGTGAGCGGCTGACACAGCCATACATGGTAAACATCTGAGGCTACACCTACACATGCTCCATATATGTCTCTTGCAACAGGTGCGAGTGTGCAACTGTTGCAGATACTATTGTTACAAATGCTATTGCTGCAGATACTACTATTGTCGCCCAGCCTGACTCTACTGTTAGGTAACCACTTAGCAGTAGGCTCAGTAATAATATTATAATCAAATTAAGCGCCAAACCCAGAAGGGTTATATAGCAACAGTAGGCTAACGTTGAGCAGGTAGGTAGACTTAGACGGGTTAGTAGCAGAGCTGCTGGTGAGGGAGAAGTGATCACCCCCACACACAGTAGCAGTGCTGCTGGTGGTGGTGGTGAGGAGAAGTGATCACCCACACACACAGTAGCAGTGCTGCTGGTGGTGGTGAGGGAGAAGTGATCACCCACACACACAGTAGCAGTGCTGCTGCTGGTGAGGGAGAAGTGATCACCCACACACACAGTAGCAGTGCTGCTGCTGGTGGTGGTGAGGGAGAAGTGATCACCCACACACACAGTAGCAGTGCTGCTGGTGGTGGTGGTGAGGGAGAAGTGATCACCCACACACACAGTAGCAGTGCTGCTGGTGAGGGAGAAGTGATCACCCACACACACAGTAGCAGTGCTGGTGGTGGTGGTGAGGGAGAAGTGATCACCCACACACACAGTAGCAGTGCTGCTGCTTGTGGTGAGGGAGAGAAGGAGGTGGCGGCGGCGGCGACGACGGCGGTGGTGATGGTGGTGGTGGCGGCGGAGGTGGCGGCGGCGACGGTGGCGGTGGTGGCGGCGGCGACGGTGGCGGTGGTGGTGGTGATGGTGGCGGCGGCGGCGGTGGTAGTAGTGGCGGTGGAGGTGGTGGTAATGGCGGCGGTGGTGGTGGTGATGGTTGTGGCGGCGGCGGCGGTGGTAGTAGTAGTGGCGGTGGAGGTGGTGGTAATGGCGGCGGTGGTGGTGGTGAATTGATACTGGTGAAGGACTTTTCATTTAATCTATTTTCCTCCCATTCCCAAGGCGATGTGACCCCCCTACGGATTTAGCGTTTCCCCGTGAATATTATAAAACGTACACGTGGGTCAAGACACGTCAGTATGTACGTGTGTATTTGGCGCACATGTCTGTATTAAACTTGTAGACACAATACGCACGTACACAGAAACAATGATGTATGTGTGAACTCACCTATTTGTGGTTGCAGGGGTCGATTCATAGCTCCTGGCCCCGCCTCTTCACTGATCGCTACTAGGTCCTCTCTCTCCCTGCTCTTTGAGCTTTATCAAACCTCGTCTTAAAACTATGTATGGTTCCTGCCTCCACTACGTCACTTTCTAGGCTATTCCACTTCCTGACAACTCTATGACTGAAAAAATACTTCCTAACATCCCTTTGACTCATCGGAGTCATCAACTTCCAATTGTGACCCCTTGTTTCTGTGTCCCATCTCTGGAACATCTTGTCTCTGTCCACCTTATCTATTCCTCGCAGTATTTTATATGTCATTATCATGTCTTCCCTAACCTCCTGTCCTCCAGTGTCGTCAGGCCGATTTCCCTTAACCTTTCTTCGTAGGACATGCCCCTTAGCTCTGAAACTAGCCTTGTTGCAAACCTTTGCAGTTTCTCTAATTTCTTGACGTGCTTGACCAGGTGTGGGTTCCAAACTGGTGCTGCATACTCCAGTATGGGTCTGACATACACGGTGTGTACTCACCTAATTGTGGTTGCAGGGGTCGAGACTCAGCTCCTGGCCCCGCCTCTTCGCTGTCCGCTACTGGGTCTCTGCTCTCCCTGCTCCATGAGCTTTATCATACCTTGTCTTAAAACTATGTATGGTTCCTGCCTCCACTATATCTTTCTCTAGACTATTCCACTTCCTGACTACTCTGTGGCTGTGTGTGTGTGTGTGTGTGTGTGTGTGTGTGTGTGTGTAGTTACTAGTTGTCAAAAGTAGTTGTCAATAGACACTTGGCCTGTTTTGTGTGCGAGTGGTGTGTGTTTGTGTGTACTCACTTAATTGCGGTTGCATAGCTCCTGGCCCTGTGTGTGTCCTGGCCTGTGTGTGTGTGTACTCACCTAATTGTACTCACCTAATTGTGGTTGCAGGGGTCGAGACTCAGCTCCTGGCCCCGCCTCTTCGCTGTCTGCTACTGGGTCTCTGCTCTCCCTGTGTGTGTGTGTGTGTGTGTGTACTCGCCTAATTGTGGTTTTAAGAGTCGGGTCTCAGCTCCTGGCTCTGCTTCACCGCTAGCCGCTACTGGTTTCACTCGTTCCTGGCTGCGAGAGCCCTGTCATACCTATTCTTAAAACTATGTATGGGTTCTGCCTCTACCACTTTTGTGTAGGTCGTTCCACTTCCTGACCATTCTAAGGCTAAAGAAGTATTTCCTAACATCCCTATGACTTATCTTTTAACCTATATGTGGCTACAGGGGTTGAGTCACTCCCTCCCAGCCTCGTGGGCCTTATCATTCCAGTTCTTCAACATATATATGGAGTCTGCCTCCTCTACTGCTGCACCGAGATTATTCCACTTCCTAATCACTGTCAGACTGAAGAAATACTTCCTAACATCCCCGTGACTCATCTGTGGCCCGGAGTTCCCGTTTCTCGCTTCTCAAATAGCCTATCCTCTCTACATTTTCAAATTCCTTGAGTATTTTCTATGTTGTTACCATATTTCCCATGGAAGTTCACCTGTCTACATGATGGTGACTTGACCTACCACCAGCACATTGTTTACACTTGACCTACCACCAGCAGTGTTTACACTTGACCTATCACCAGCACAGTGTTTACACTTGACCTACCACCAGCACAGTGTTTACACTTGACCTACCACCACCAGCACAGTGTTTACACTTGACCTACCACCAGCAGTGTTTACATGCACTGCTCGCTAACTCTACAATGTGTGAAGTAAATGTCAGCTGCACTGTTGAGCACTACTGATGATGTGCTTAGTGAACCCAGTGATACCACCTGCAGCACCACCTGCAACAGTATTTCCAACACCACCTGCAACAGTACATCCAACACCACTTGCAACAACAGAAGCAGCACCTACAACAGTACCCACAACTGCAAGAGAAGCAGCAGCACCTGAAGAAGCAGCAGCACCTGAAGCAGCAGCAGCACCTGAAGCAGCAGCAGCAGCACGTATAACAACACTTACATCAGCACTACCTTCCTACTTCATCTATGGAGAACACTGCTGTAACTTTGGTACGCTTAAGTGTTCCATGGAACCTGGTAGACACTGTTGTAGCTCCTACGTCCGTGCTAACCTGCAGCACCTGATCTACGTACCCAGAAACACGTACCACCTCATGCAACGCCTCATCTACGTACTCTCAAAACACGTACCATCTCGTCCAACGACTCATAAGTGAGGACAAATTTTAATTACCACGTTACAGACAATTGGAGCAAAAAAAAAAATACAAGATCAGAGTACAAGACAAATTCAAACCACTCAGTAAAACGTAAGTCTAATCTGAGACCTGGAAGTGATAATGTCAGAAGATCTCACGTTCAAGGAGTACAACAATGTTATCGCACCTGCAAGAAAAAATGATAGGCTGGACAACTAGAACCTTCAAAACAAGAGATGCCAAGTCAGTGTTGATACTCTTCAGGTGAAATTGTTGAGCTGGAAAATATACAGAGAACCTTCTCAACTCTTATAAACTTAGTCAAGCACCTAAATTACTGGGAGCGCCTGAAGTACATACAACTGTACTCCTCAAAATGTAGGCGAGAGGTAAACGTCATAATCTACACCTGGAAAATTCTGGAGGGATTGGTCCCAAACCTGCACACCGAAATTACTACTTATATTAGTACTTATCTCTTAAGTCTATACTGGCCTCCCGCCCCTCAGTGCTGTGATGCGAAGCGCCTGACTGTAATACATAAGTACGAAAGATACAATAATATCTCAAACCAGACTTGGTTGTGATGTGAGGATACTATGTAAGACGGTACCTGACTAATGTGACGGTACCTGACTGATAAACGGTACCGGGCGATGCTATGACGGTACCTGTGTGTAATGTGACGGTACCTGACCGTGATAAACTGTACCGGGCGATGCTACGACGGTACCTGTCTGTACTGTGACGGCCCATGGCTGGGCTCCGGGAGTAGACTGGGAACTCATCAAAGGTATACCTGTCTGTAATGTGACGGTACCTGGCGGTGATGTGAGTGGTACATACCCTGGCTGGTGTGTCAGTCAGCTCGGTAGTGGTCTGCTTCAGTTGTTTCGAAGCTGCGACTCACAGGCACAACACACCGCTTGTGAATCACTGATGTAAACCTGTAAGCGCTGGTCCTGGCAACATTTCATTAATGATTTACGAACATTAAAAAACGAATTAGAGCAACTTTTTGAATACATCATAATTTTATTACGCTAATTTTAATTAAGCGATTAAACGTCAAAATTCAAAACATATTATGTAAATTTTTGAAATGTTATTTGAAGTTAGGCTAGCATTTTTTTTATATTGCCATGACTCTTCTTTAATTTTATAAACGATCTGGCAATTACGGTAATAATTTTGATTCCGCATTACCAGGTCTCAATAAGTGTGTTTGATAACAAGGTATTAATTGGTAGAGTGGTGGTTGACGACTCACTGTGTTTAACAGCGACACAATGATTGGTAGAGTGGTGGTTGACGACTCATTGTGTTTAACAGCGACACAATGATTGGTAGAGTGGTGGTTGACGACTCACTGTGTTTAACAGCGACACAATGATTGGTAGAGTGGTGGTTGACGACTCATTGTGTTTAACAGCGACACAATGATTGGTAGAGTGGTGGTTGACGACTCATTGTGTTTAACAGCGACACAATGATTGGTAGAGTGGTGGTTGACGACTCACTGTGTTTAACAGCGACACAATGATTGGTAGAGTGGTGGTTGACGACTCATTGTGTTTAACAGCGACACAATGATTGGTAGAGTGGTGGTTGACGACTCATTGTGTTTAACAGCGACACAATGATTGGTAGAGTGGTGGTTGACGACTCACTGTGTTTAACAGCGACACAATGATTGGTAGAGTGGTGGTTGACGACTCATTGTGTTTAACAGCGACACAATGATTGGTAGAGTGGTGGTTGACGACCAAGATATTTTAGACTGGTCTGCACTGTCTCCTCGTCTTAATTATTTAAGTCAGGAAAAGTTACAGCAGTAAGCTGTCATAGTGTGGAGGTGCAGAGTACTTACTCACAGTCACTGTAGTACATTTGTGGTGAGCGTCTTGTTCTGGCCTCGTGTTCCCCACAGTTTAATATACCCCATACCATACCCAGAAGGGTGTTCGTCACCGCCGCCCCGGGGTTGTGTCCCGCACGTTTCCTTGACATCTAACATTGGTGGAAAGTTTAAACAGAGAGTGACCAGAGACATCAGGGTCAGGCGATTTTATAACACGTCTGCCCTCGATGTCTCTTGCCACAAACATTACATTAGCATACTTGCATGACTACTACATATATATGTCGTGCCGAATATGTAAAACTTGCGATTTTGGCTTAAATAGCAACGCTCTTCTTGCCGAATAAGGCAAGCGAAAATTTGTGTATGCAATAATTTCGCAAAAATCATTCTGAACCTAACGAAAAAAATATTAAATTATTGTAAACTTATCTAAAATATATTTAGTTGACTTATGCTAAATTAAATTGTGCTTGTCATAATATGGTTAGGTAAGTTTCTAAGGTTCTTTTGGTCCAAAATTATCAATTTTTACATTAACATAATTTAAAAAATATATCTTTAAACGTATAAAAGAAATTTTTAGAAAAGACTTAATCTTAAATGAGTTCTTCCTAACTGACCAATTTTACCTATTTGGCATATATATATATATATATATATATATATATATATATATATATTATAAAATCGTGAACAAGCGATACAAGATGTAACTATTGGAGGAGTTGAATGATAGCTCTAGGCCTTTCGTGTTGCAATCACCACATCATCAGGAAGTGTGTTTGCCACACGCTTCCTGTGATCGTATTTGCTTGGACATCCTCCTCTTTTCTGCAACATTGCAAGCTCCTGATGTGTTGTTTTGCATATATGTGGTATGCGTGTTACTCCTCAAAGGATCGGTTGTTGTTGTTCTTAATTCGCCGGTACTGTCCCGGCCCGGGTCTTTTCCAGATGGTGACCCGGCCTTGGCTCCCTGTCGTGGGAGTGTCTGAAACCTGTATCTCCCATGGGAGGAGGTACAAGTACCTCCTCATCTGTTGGGACCAATTGTTCCCAGGCCTAAAGGATCAGGTCATTACGAAACACAAGAATGAAAACGTAATACCAATGAATAGGACCAATTATGATAGTAGGAAGTGATCTCTCAGAGAAGTCTCAAGATGATGACAACATAAATGAGGTAGAGATCTCATTGAAGTTGGAGAGATGAGACATGATCATCTTTTTTTTTAAGACAGCTGAAGCGTATTACATTACAGCTCCAGAAACGCGTTCAAACCTTCATACTGCGGAGTCAGAATAAATATTCTTGACACACTCAGATCAATGGTATAAAATAACAGTAAACAAATGAGTAAAAAAAAACATATGTGCAACACCTGGGTACGTTTAATCTAATACAGAGGGGTGAGGATGGATGCCTCTATACTGGAGCCAGACGAAGAAGTGGTGAGATGCAGTAGTTGAAGACATCATCACAGATGGACAGGACCCACTAGTGAAAGTATACCATACCTTGAATGACAGAACAGCACCATGGAATCTTGGTACAGAGAATATCTTTCTATAACTCCATTACTAACATCTGGCTCACATTATGGGCATGATGTATTTCCTCTAGTGGGTCCTGTCCACCTGTCACCATATCTTCAACTGCTGCACCTCCCAACTATCACAGTGGTTATGTTACCAGTGTTACAGTGTTTGTTACCAGTGTCACAGTGGTTGTGCTACCAGTGTCACAGTGGTTGTGTTACCAGTGTCACAGTGGTTATGTTACCAGTGTCACAGTGGTTATGTTACCAGTGTCACAGTGGTTATGTTACCAGTGTCACAGTGGTTGTGTTACCAGTGTCACAGTGGTTATGTTACCAGTGTCACAGTGGTTGTGTTACCAGTGTCACAGTGGTTATGTTACCAGTGTCACAGTGGTTATGTTACCAGTGTCACAGTAGTTGTGTTACCAGTGTCACAGTGGTTGTGTTACCAGTGTCACAGTGGTTATGTTACCAGTGTCACAGTGGCTGTGTTACCAGTGTCACAGTGGTTATGTTACCAGTGTCACAGCGGTTGTGTTACCAGTGTCACAGTGGTTATGTTACCAGTGTCACAGTGGTTGTGTTACCAGTGTCACAGTGGTTGTGTTACCAGTGTCACAGTGGTTATGTTACCAGTGTTACAGTGGTTATGTTACCAGTGTCACAGTGGTTGTGTTACCAGTGTCACAGTGGTTGTGTTACCAGTGTCACAGTGGTTGTGTTACCAGTGTCACAGTGGTTATGTTACCAGTGTCACAGTGGTTGTGTTACCAGTGTCACAGTGGTTATGTTACCAGTGTCACAGTGGTTGTGTTACCAGTGTCACAGTGGTTATGTTACCAGTGTCACAGTGGTTGTTACCAGTGTCACAGTGGTTATGTTACCAGTGTCACAGTGGTTGTGTTACCAGTATCACAGTGGTTATGTTACCAGTGTCACAGTGGTTGTGTTACCAGTGTCACAGTGGTTGTGTTACCAGTGTCACAGTGGTTATGTTACCAGTGTTACAGTGGTTATGTTACCAGTGTCACAGTGGTTGTGTTACCAGTGTCACAGTGGTTGTGTTACCAGTGTCACAGTGGTTGTGTTACCAGTGTCACAGTGGTTGTGTTACCAGTGTCACAGTGGTTGTGTTACCAGTGTCACAGTGGTTATGTTACCAATGTCACAGTGGTTGTGTTACCAGTGTCACAGTGGTTATGTTACCAGTGTCACAGTGGTTGTGTTACCAGTGTCACAGTGGTTATGTTACCAGTGTCACAGTGGTTATGTTACCAGTGTCACAGTGGTTATGTTACCAGTGTCACAGTGGTTATGTTACCAGTGTCACAGTGGTTATGTTACCAGTGTCACAGTGGTTATGTTACCAGTGTCACAGTGGTTATGTTACCAGTGTCACAGTGGTTATGTTACCAGTGTCACAGTGGTTATGTTACCAGTGTCACAGTGGTTGTGTTACCAGTGTCACAGTGGTTATGTTACCAGTGTCACAGTGGTTATGTTACCAGTGTCACAGTGGTTGTGTTACCAGTGTCACAGTGGTTATGTTACCAGTGTCACAGTGGTTATGTTACCAGTGTCACAGTGGTTATGTTACCAGTGTCACAGTGGTTATGTTACCAGTGTCACAGTGGTTATGTTACCAGTGTCACAGTGGTTATGTTACCAGTGTCACAGTGGTTATGTTACCAGTGTCACAGTGGTTATGTTACCAGTGTCACAGTGGTTGTGTTACCAGTGCCACAGTGGTTATGTTACCAGTGTCACAGTGGTTGTGTTACCAGTGTCACAGTGGTTATGTTACCAGTGTCACAGTGGTTATGTTACCAGTGTCACAGTGGTTGTGTTACCAGTGTCACAGTGGTTGTGTTACCAGTGTCACAGTGGTTGTGTTACCAGTGTCACAGTGGTTATGTTACCAGTGTCACAGTGGTTGTGTTACCAGTGCCACAGTGGTTATGTTACCAGTGTCACAGTGGTTGTGTTACCAGTGTCACAGTGGTTATGTTACCAGTGTCACAGTGGTTGTGTTACCAGTGTCACAGTGGTTATGTTACCAGTGTCACAGTGGTTGTGTTACCAGTGTCACAGTGGTTATGTTACCAGTGTCACAGTGGTTATGTTACCAGTGTCACAGTGGTTATGTTACCAGTGTCACAGTGGTTATGTTACCAGTGTCACAGTGATTATGTTACCAGTGTCACAGTGGTTGTGTTACCAGTGTCACAGTGGTTATGTTACCAGTGTCACAGTGGTTATGTTACCAGTGTCACAGTGGTTATGTTACCAGTGTCATCTGCGTCTCTCTCTCCTCCACACTGCCTCTAACATGTTATCCTCGGACCCCGCTTGGCACATTATTATTATTATTATTATTATTATTATTATTATTATTATTATTATTATTATTATTATTATTATTATTATTATATTCATATAGTGTATAACTGGTGTTGGTAAGCAGGGTGTATACTTGTATTGTTATACAGAGAATATGAAAGTCTACGGATCCCACACCATTATTTTGAGAATGTGAACAGATGCATCAAAGCACACACACACATACACACACACACATTATATATACATGTCGTGCCGAATAGGTAAAACTTGCTATTTTGGCTTAAATATCAACGCTCTTCTTAAGAGCATGAGAAAGAAGGAACACTGCAGCAGGCCTACTGGCCCATGCGAGGCATGTCCAATTCTCCCACCGGCTTAAGCCAATCCCTTAACCTAGTCAGGTCAGTCACATTCACTTAAGGGAGGAGCACGGCATCTGACCTAGTAGCACAAGCTAGTCATGTCCAACTCACATCCATCCACACCCACTCATGTATTTATCCAACCTCTTTTTAAAACTACACAACGTCTTAGCTTCTATGACGGTACTCGGGAGTTTGTTCCACTCATCCACAACTCTATTACCAAACCAGTGCTTTCCTATATCCTTCCTGAATCTGAATTTTTCCAACTTAAAACCATTGCTGCGAGTCCTGTCTATGCTAGATATTTTTAGCACTTTATTTACATCCCCTTTATTCATTCCTGTTTTCCATTTATACACCTCAATCATATCCCCTCTAATTCTATGCCTTTCTAGAGAGTGTAGATTCAGGGCCTCAGTCTATCCTCATAGGGAAAATTTCTGATACATGGGATCAACTTTGTCATCCTCCTTTGTACGTTTTCCAGAGCATTTATATCCATTATGTAATACGGTGACCAGAACTGTGCAGCATAATCTAAATGAGGCCTAACCAAAGATATATAGAGTTGAAGAGCAACCACCCAGGGAGGTACTACCGTCCTGCCAAGTGAGTGTAAAACGTAAGCCTGTAATTGTTTTACATGATGGTAGGATTGCTGGTGTCTTTTTTCTGTCTCATAAACACGTAAGATAACAGGTATATCTTTCTACTTCTACTTACACTTAGGTCACACTACACATCTATGTACACACCCATCTGGGTTGTCTTCTATTTTCTTAATACTTCTTTTTCTTCTTTATTTCCTCTTATCTCCATGGGGAAGTGGAATACAATTCTTCCTCCGTAAGTCATGCGTGTCGTAAGAGGCGACTAAAATGCCGGGAGCAAGGGGCTAGTAACCCCTTCTCCTGTATACATTACTAAATTTAAAAAGAGAAGCTTTCATTTTTTCTTCTTAGGTCACCCTGTCTTGGTGGGATACGGTCAGTTCGTTCAATATATATATATATATATATATATATATATATATATATATATATATATATATATATATATATATATATATACGTTATACGTAAACTCACCTCAAATTTGTTTAATTTAATACAAGTTTGTTTTGTGCTGTTACAGGAGACCTGGATGATGCGAGGCTCACTTATGTTACTACGACTGGCACTCCTGCTTGTGGCACTGCTTACGCAGGTGAGTCAACTTGTTATGTAGGTGACTTGTTACACAGGTAAATTACCTTCTAATCAGGTCACTTGTCTTCCCACTGAAGCAGCGTTGGTCCTCACTCAGAGGTCGTCAAAGAACTGTCAAGTATCCGGAGCACTCAATGCTCTTTGGAGAAAGACCTGAGGTGAAATTCCAGAAGCATTAAAAAATACAGAAATAGTTCTACACCAAGGAGGCAGCAGAGCGCTGGCAGACTTACAGAGCAGTGACTAACATCACACATCACCAAAGTTTTTAATATGTAGTGAGATGCTAAATTACAACCTTTATAGAAAAACATTACCTATGCAAGTCAGTTTCAATTTAGAGCGGGAAGATGAGGGTGTAGTACGTACTGGAGCCAGAGGAGAGGTGGAGTAACTGAAGGTATCCTCATAGGTGGGCGGAACCCACTAGTGGAAAGTAGTCATGTCAAAGAGTCAGGCATGACTGCACACATGTGATGGTACCTTCAACTGCTGCACATTTCTTCTGCCTTCACTACACAGACATTACGTCTCCTGCCTCTGCTTCAGATCGATCCTGGCTACGAAACTGTAAACATTCTATATTAGGGACTGATTACCTCATCTCCACTGTCTCTGGTTTCAATAGTTCCGTAATGAGTTTAAAATGTGACTGTTTTGCGACACGTCTTAATACGCAGGTGTTACACATGTGTTTTATCCATCAACTTGTCGGTATTGCATTACATTATTATAGTAATAAATACCAGATTAACCCGTCTGTGAAGGACATGTCGGCCAGCGGGCTGCCAACACCAACAACCTGGTTGAGCAGGCAAGAGCCAAAGAAGCCTGGCCCAGGCCCGGCTGCCAAAGTAGGAAAACTCTCGAAACTAGTCACAGATATATCACAGGTGAATTGTTACACCGGTTGACTTGTTACGCAGACAACTTGTAATGCACTTGTTAAGCAGGTGGCTTATGGAGGTGGCTTGTTACGGTAGTAGCTTGATACGCAGGTGGCTTGTGGCTTATTCATAGCTCACAACAATTATCTCCATCACATTTGCTAGGAAAATTATAGGATGTCTAACGAGAACCTTCAAAACTAGAGATGCAAAGCCAATGATGAATCTCTTCAAATCACTTGTTCTCTCTAGGCTGGAGTACACTAACAGCCCCTTTCAAGGCAGGCGAAATTACAGACCTGGAGAATATACAGAAAACTTTTACTGCACGTTTAAGTACAAGCACCTCACTTACTGAAAACGGTTGAAATCTCTTGACCTATACTCCTTCGAACGCAGGCGAGAGAGATACATCATAATTTACACCTGGAAAATCCTAGAGGGACTAGTCCCAAATCGGCTCACGGAAATCACTCCCTACGAAAGCAAAAGACTTGGCAGGCGGTGCAACATACCTCCAACGAAAAGCAGGGGCGCCATGAGTACACTAAGAGATAACATAATAAGCGTCAGGGGCCCAAGACTGTTCAACTGCCTCCCATCATACATAAGGGAGATTTCCAATAGACCCCTGGCTGTCTTCAAAAGGGAGGTGGACAGGCACCTAAAGTCAGTACCTGACCAGCCGTGCTGCGCTTCGTACGTCAGTTTATGTGTGACCAGTACCAACATCCTGGTTGATCAGGCCCTGATCCACCACAAAGCCTGATCACGGACCGGGCCGAGGGGGCGTTGACCCCGGAACACCCTCCTGGTATTAAGCAGGAGGCTTGTTACGCAGGTGGCTTGTTACGGTGGTAACAAAGCCTCTCCAGGTATCTCCAGGTAGCTTATTATGCAAGTTTCTTGTTACGCAGATGAGTTTGCAATTACTAGGCTGGTAAATTGGGTCTTGTTAAGCATGACCCACGTCAAGCAACTCTCAATTTTCATGTCGCTGATGACTGCTACAGTTTTCATGACATTTTTAAAGTGAATTTTTTAAAATATAAATTGCCTTAAAATACATAAAAATGTCGATACAACTCAGAGATGAAATACTAAATTGTCACTGTAATTTACAACACTGTCACTGTAGGTTACAACACTGTCACTGTAGCTTACAACACTGTCACTGTAGGTTACAACACTGTCACTGTAGGTTACAAGACTGTCACTGTAGCTTACAACACTGTCACTGTAGCTTACAACACTGTCACTGTAGCTTACAACAAACAGCAGCAGCTGTAGCAGTAGAAGGCGTAGCAACAGCAGCTGTAGTATTAGCAGCAGCGACTCAGAGACCCACGCCCACACCCACCCTTGTGGGACCTCACACACGCCCACTCACTCTTGTGGGACCCCACACACGCCCACACCCACCCTTGTGGGACCTCACACACGCCCACACCCACTCTTGTGGGACCCCACACACGCTCACACCCACCCTTGTGGGACCTCACACACGCCCACACCCATTTTTGTGGGACCCCACACACGCCCACACCCACCCTTGTGGGACCCCATTCACGCCCACACCCACCCTTGTGGGACCCTACATACACACCCATCCTTGTGGGACCCTACACACGCCCATACTCATCGTAGCCCAATAACCACTGGAATGTGTAATGACAGGTGGTCAATAACCCACTGGAGTGGGTGGTCACAACACCTAGGTGTACTGGAAGAGGGTTACTGACCCACTCCAGGTGGTCAATAAACCACTGGAGTGGGTAGTCACAACACCTAGGTGTACTGGAAGAGGGTTAATGACCCACTCCAGGTGGTCAATAACCCACTGGAGTGGGTGGTCACACCTGGTTGTACCAGCAGTGGGTTACTGACCCACTCCAGGCCAATAACCCATGTAGTGGGTGGTCACGACACCTAGATGTAACGGGAGTGGGTTAATGACCCACCCCGGGTGGTCAATAACCCACCAGAGTGGGTCATGCAGTCTTTACTTTCTCAAGCCTGGGATGAAAAGTGAGTGGAAATGCTTGTGGCAGTATGAAGATAGCGGAGACGCTAGTCATCAGCTGATCAATTTTTCAGAGTACGTAAAGTTAAAGTAATGTTGACATTATGCGAGTCATGGAGACCTTTGTGGGGGGGGGGCGGAGACACTGAGAGGTCAGCATGAAGGAAATAGACAATAACATTTACAAAAGACTAGAGAAGCAGCAGCAGAGACAGCAATTAATGTATGGGAATAAGAAGTGAAGCAGAAAATGAATACAAAAAATGGCAAAAATAGCCAAGAAGATGAAGGACTCAAACGTATTGTGTTATTTATTATTATTATTATTATTATTATTATTATTATTAATGGAGAAGCGCTTACCACGGCTCGTTCTCTAACCCTCCAGGCTGGTGTTGCAGCAGCTAGATATAAGAAATACGACAGCTGTGCTAAATATTGCATTGCATTTCAATAACCAAGAGAAAACTAGCATCCGTGGAAGAACAAAGGGTGGGGAGACCCCACTCCGAACTGACAAACACTGAGACAACAAAAGAGGCAGTAATGGTACTTACTGTGAGGATTGGACACATCAAAAGCAACATTGCAACGAGTTGAAGCACTGAACACACAACCGACTCAGATATACAACAATACTGGAGACAGTGGAACGGCCGAGGCTGATATAACGCCAATATTGGCGAATGTCCTGTGTGAAGTTATGGCAGAGTTAATACACGAGACTAACGCTGATAAATATTCTTGACAAGTGTATCTGACACATACCTAATAGGTATACCTGACAAGTATACCTGACACTCACTCGATGAGTATACCTGACAAGTATGCCTGTGAAACGTGATGAGAGACTCCAAAATAAGAGAGACTAGTATACCAGCATAACTGCAACAATAGTCAGTCATGACTCACTTCAACAATGGTAAGTCATGACTCACAACTTCAACGGTAGTCCATGACAGTGACGTAGGTCAGGAAAGCGAATTGCACATTCTTAGACTGCAGTAGGTGGTTGACACAGTGCCACTCGCTACTGCGGGAAGCTGGTAAGTCGTGCCGGGGTGCTAGGAAGGCTACCTACATGGACTTGTGAATATTTAAGACATGGAGTCACTAACACGAAGTTACTCTGAACTAAGAATAATTAATAGGAACATGGGAATGTATACACAGGAAAGACAGACAGTAGAAGACTTGGCAGCAAAGACGCTGTCTACAAAGGTTAACAAAAAAAAAGGCAGAAAGAGAAGCTTACGACGACATTTCGATCGAAGTCGGACCGAAACGTGGTGGTAAGCTCCTCTCCTATGTGAGGGTTATTTGTGTATTGTTCCAGTCATGGTATTGTGACTGTTTGCTTTTTAAGACAGACATACCTGCGTCCAGGAGGTTAGAAAGTAAGCTTATCAGTCGACCTAAGTTGAGAGTTGGGCCCAGGAGCTAAAGATCAACTTCGGTAAACACAGCAAGGCGAGTACAACAGTGTGAGAATATACTTATGATGCTCTGAGTGATAGTGTACCATGGGGGGTGGGTGGGGTGTTGAGCGTGGGTACGTCAGGGGTTGCTGACCAACTCAGCGGGTCAGCACAGCAACAAGGTCTGTGTCAGCAGATATTTCCCCTGACGCAAGAAATATCACCAGCAGATATAATAATGGACTGTAGATAAATGGTTCAGAGAATCGACGAGTTCATAAATTAGACATATGTTCAACACTTGGGTTTCTCTACTGTGGAAACGTTTCGCCACACAGTGGCTTCATCAGTTCAATACAAAGAATAGTGAAGATCAGAAGAAGATTGAGGAAATCAGTCCCTCACTACTCTTCTTTGTATTGGACTGATGAAGCCACTTTGTGGCGAAATGTTTGCACAGTAAAGATACCCAAGTGTTGCACATGTGTCTAATTCATCAATAACACACTGTTGCAGTAAACATCACATATGATTAATCGAAAGTATTTGTCAATTCGTCTTATGCAACTCTTGGTGGAACATTAGCACATTACGATGATGGGTTCCAGCAGTGTCCAACTTACACCTGAGTGTCCCAGGTTTCAGCTTACACCTGAGTATCCCAGGTTTCAACTTACACTTGAGTATCCCAGGTTTCAACTTAAACCTGAGTGTCCCAGGTTTCAACTTACACCTGAGTGTCCCAGGTTTCAACTTACACCTGAGTATCCCAGGTTTCAACTTACACCTGAGTGTCCCAGGTTTCAACTTACACCTGAGTATCCCAGGTTTCAACTTAAACCTGAGTGTCCCAGGTTTCAACTTACACCTGAGTGTCCCAGGTTTCAACTTACACCTGAGTATCCCAGGTTTCAACTTACACCTGAGTGTCCCAGGTTTCAACTTACACCTGAGTGTCCCAGGTTTCAACTTACACCTGAGTGTCCCAGGTTTCAACTTACACCTGAGTGTCCCAGGTTTCAACTTACACCTGAGTGTCCCAGGTTTCAACTTACACCTGAGTGTCCCAGGTTTCAACTTACACCTGAGTGTCCCAGGTTTCAACTTACACCTGAGTGTCCCAGGTTTCAACTTACACCTGAGTGTCCCAGGTTTCAACTTACACCTGAGTGTCCCAGGTTTCAACTTACACCTGAGTGTTCCAGGTTTCAACTTACACCTGAGTGTCCCAGGTTTCAACTTACACCTGAGTGTCCCAGGTTTCAACTTACACCTGAGTGTCCCAGGTTTCAACTTACACCTGAGTGTTCCAGGTTTCAACTTACACCTGAGTGTGTGTCAGCGCGGGTTGTTGGTGTTACTCTACTATATTATATTGACTTCCTACAAGTGCACTCAGCTTATGTGTCTTATAAAGTGAAGCACTAAAATATTCGACACTATGATTAAAGGCACAAATGCAGTATGATGCGATTAAGTCACAGACAGATCTACCTGGGTAGAGAGGCTGTGTGGGCGAAACGTTGCCAGTAAAGGACTGTATTTGTGTCTGTATCCATTATGATCCTCATCTTCTTTGTCTGTGGTATTTTTAACTTGTTAGGAGTTTTTTGGATGATAATGATGATGAATGCTGCATGTTTTTCACTAAGTCTGTGTGTGATATACTAGAAGGAACCCGTTCAAGGTGCCGTAGCTAGTAAATGTATAGTGGAATACTTGGTACCATCCTCCTTCTACTCAAGTCTCGCATCTCAGACTGCATTAGTTCTAACCACGTAGACTGTGATACAACTCAGGGTAGCCACACACATTAAGCAGTATCTAATTGTAATGGTAAATGCGATCTAATGCCCTAGAGGGATATCACTATCAAGGAACACTACTGCTCGGAGAATTAACAAAGAGCAAGTTTACTTGCAACAAAAAAGAACCTTGATGCAATAGTCCATGAATATTTTCTTAAAACAACAGAGTAAGTGGAAGCACTCACGAAAAAATATCCTTCGGGGTCTATGAATAAACAAACGTACTCTGAGAGCAAGAAAGCTGTCACTCGGTGTTGCAGATCCCCCGTGCTCTCTCGTCATGACTCTCCACTGAAATATGTAAACAATACAAACACACAAATATTTGATCACTGAAAAATGTTCAACAGAAGGTAGCGAAAATCATCCAAAAATTAAGTGAACTCACATATCAGCACATGCTGACAACTGCAAGTACCACTCTTTACACGAGTCCTAATTAACAAAACTTTTCTAACATATCTAGAACACTCAGCAAAGTTGGTAGCATAAACACTGACTTTCTCTTCAAAAAACTATCCTTTTTAGCTTTTTTTCATCAGGGATAAAATGTGACACGGAATTTTGTCAAGAGCCGTTCGCTGGTACTGGCACTATGGTGGCACTGGCACAATGGTGGCAGTGGCACAATGGTGGGAGTACGGCAAGAATTTTAAGAATAAGTAAGTACGTTTATTCAGGTTAGCACAAATACAGTTACATAGATTATCATACATAGCAGTATATGTGTAGAGAACCTAGGATAACCCAAAAAAGTCAGAGTGACTTATTTCCATTGGGTGAGGTAGATGGTGGCAGTGACACTGTGGTGTACCACAACAACAATAGCTGGTGACACCCGACTCATTGGTGTGAGAGTGTCAGCCTCTCGTCACTTATTATCTGACAAGTGCACCAAGCAACACTGCAATACTCTCAACAGGAAAAGTCTTCTTGATTTGCTCTTTACATACATTCAGTAAAATATTTACTGCAAGAGATAGATGCACAGCAGAGGCAGGAGGCACAGCAGAGGCAGAAGGACAGCAGTTGAAAGCATAATCAAAGGTGGATGGGACCCACCAGTGGAAGTAGGTCGTGTCTAGGAGTTGGTCCACAGGTTAGAAATAGGGTTGCAGCAGATATCCTCTGTTCCAAGATTCCATGGTGTTGGTGTGTTAAAACAAGCATCAATACATTAATGGTAAACAATACTGACAAGTTGATGACTAAGACAAGTGCAACACCTGGGTGTCTTTATTATGAAGACGTGTCCCCAACCAGTGACTTTTTCAATTCAAGTGAGTCGCCGGAAAAGTGTGGCGACAGGCTAGGCTGTCAGAGTACTCTGGAAAACCAGGCAAGGTATGTCGCAAGAGCAATAAACCTCTGGAAGAGTCTACTAAACGATGTTAACAAAGCTGAGATTGATACATTTAAAAAAGCAGGTAATGTAGGGAGGCTGCAAAAGCCACAGGCGGAAATTCCAGTCCAGCTCGAGGAGACCAAGCAACTAGAGAGGGCGGAGCAGAGGCAGGCACACTAATATGCCCAAATATGAGAATCAGTAAGGATGCCAATGGAAATAAATCAGTTTCACTTTATTGGATTATGTTAGGTTTATTCTACATTAACAAAATGTTTCCTTGTCGCATGCATAAAACATACGTGTCTTCAGAACCATTGCAGAAATTTATGCAACTGTCAGTACAATATTTGTAGGGTGCCTGAACACAGCTTATCTTAATTTATCTTAAATACAGAATTAACAGTGAAAATAAGGACTCCAATGGAAATGTCACTTTCTTTGATTGGATGGGTTATTCTAGGTATATTTTACATATACCTTATTAAATAAAACCATGGTAATGGTCCCTCTAGATAATGGTCTAAAATTGTGTAACTGTACGGCGGCCCGTGGCCTGGTGGCAAAAGCTCTCGCTTCACACGGTGAGGGTCCGGGTTCGATTCCTGGTGAAGGAGTGGAAACATCGGACCTGTTTCCTTATACCGGTTGTCTATGTTCACCCATCAGTAAAATGAGTACCTGGGTGTTAGTCGACTGGTGTGGGTCGCACCCTGGGACAAAACTGACCTAATTTGCCCGAAATGCTCTGCATAACAAGGGGCTGTCTATGTAGTAGTAGTGTTATTGATGTCAGCTAGGCCTATATACCTTGCACATGTACTTGTAGTAAATAAAGATACTAGTATTATTATTATTATTTAATAAAGTTACTAACATGTTTGTGTATCCCCTGCTTAGTTTTCTATCAAAGTCTCTGCTCTACGTTTTCTGAATCAACACTTCACAAACCTTGGTCAACTTTTATATACAGTGCAGCAAGTTAGTAAGTTTATTCAGGTATACACAATTACATAGAATATACGTAGCAACATATGTGTAGGAACCTAGGATAACAAAAAAAGTCGGACAAAGTGACTTATTTCCATTAATACGTTTATTTAGGTACAGGAACATATAACTACAGTTACGCAAATTTAAGTGATTACAATAAGTATCACACATAATAACATACGTGTAAATTAAATAGAATAACCCAAAAAGTTTGTATTAAGTATTTACGTGCATATTTTTTTTTACAGTGGACGCGAGGGCACACATGTTATGGGCAAATAAAATGGTGCGTTATGTACTCACCTAATTGTACTCACCTAATTGTGGTTGCAGGGGTCGAGTCTCAGCTCCTGGCCCCGCCTCTTCGCTGTCTGCTACTGGGTCTCTGCTCTCCCTGCTCCATGAGCTTTATCATACCTTGTCTTAAAACTATGTATGGTTCCTGCCTCCACTATATCTTTCTCTAGTCCATTCCACTTCCTGACTACTCTGTGGCTGAAGAAATGTTTCCTGACATCCCTTTGACTCATCTGAGTCTTCAGCTTCCAGTTGTGTCCCCTTGTTTCTGTGTTCCCTCTCTGAAACAACCTGTCACTATCTACCTTGTCAATTCCCCGCAGTATTTTGTATGTCGTTATCATGTCTCCTCTGACCCTTCTTTCCTCCAGTGTTGTTAGTCCTATTTCCCTCAACCTTTCTTCATAAGACAGACCCCTGAGTTGTGGAACTAACCTTGTCGCAAACCTTTGCACTTTCTCTAGTTTCCTTACGTGCTTGACCAGGTGTGGGTTCCAGACTGGTGCTGCATATTCTAGTATGGGCCTGACGTACACGGTATACAGTGTCTTGAACGATTCCTTGTTAAGGTAACGGAACGCTAATCTAAGGTTTGCCAGACGCCCATATGCTGCCGCAGTTATCTGGTTGATGTGTGCCTCCGGAGACGTGCTAGGCGTTATACTCACTCCAAGGTCTTTCTCCTTTGCCGAGGTTTGTAGCCTTTGTCCGCCTAGCTTGTACTCTGTCAGCGGTCTTCTTTGCCCTTCTCCGATCCTCATGACTTTGCATTTGGAGGGATTGAATTCGAGAAGCCAACTGCTAGACCAGATGTCGAGCTTGTCCAGGTCTGTTTGCAGCCCTGCCTGGTCCTCTTCTGATGTGATTCTCCTCATTATTTTCACATCATCCGCGAATAGAGACACTTCTGAGTCTATCCCATCCGTCATGTCATTTACATAAACCAGGAATAACACTGGTCCTAGGACTGACCCCTGCGGTACACCACTCGTCACAGGCGCCCACTGTGATACCTCACCACGCACCATGACCCGTTGTTGCCTCCCTTTGAGGTATTCCCTGATCCATTCCAGTGCCCTTCCTGTTATACCTGCTTGTTCTTCCAACTTCTTTACTAATCTCATGTGAGGAACTGTGTCGAAGGCCTTCCTGCAGTCCAGGAAAATGCAATCAACCCACCCTTCTCTCTCCTGCCTTACCTCTGTTACTTTATCATAGAACTCTAGGAGGTTTGTTACACAGGATTTGCCTTCCCGGAATCCATGCTGTCTGGTGTTTATTATCCTGTTCCGCTCAAGGTGTTCCACTATGAGCGGAACAGGATAATAAACACCAGACAGCATGTATTTTTCCCTCCGTGATGGCTCACATCTGAAGAACCCGGGTTCAATCCTGGCGGTCGATCACCATGCCCAGCCCTTCTAGGGCAGGGTAGGTGCCAAGGTTGGGGCTTGCTACCATCTGCAGCTCGTAAGCTTGCCCTTCCCGTTAGGGAAGGTGGCAGACCAGAGAGGCCTAGCATATATCTACCTAAATGCCTCGTGCTGGTGGGGAATGTGGCTAGGCCTGGGACCAGTTGGTCCCGCCGATGAGGGGTATCCCCTCCCATGGGAGACATAGGTCTCTGACACTCCCACGCCAGGGAGCCGGAGCCGGGTCGCCGTCTGGTAAAGACCCGGTCCGGGAGAATTCCCGGTGAATCAACACAAGTTTTTCGCTGTTAATATCATCAATGTCTCATATATATATATATATATAATATATATATATATATATATATATATATATATATATATATATATATATATATACATATGCAATAACCGAGAACGAGAGATAGAAGCACAATAACCACATGGGAAGTTGAGTGATAGCTCTAGGCTATCACCCCAGGTTGGGGTGCGTCCACCCTATCACGCACCCAAAGGGTGCGTGATAGGGTGGACAAATTGAACTCTTTGTCGCACCATTGATGCAACATTTCCCAGGGGTGCGGGGCATAGAAAAGATTGGAACCCCAGCTCTAGGCTTTTCCTGTTGCAATCAACACGAAAGGATTAATCTAGGATAAGTCAAGCAATATGGCTTATTTTCCCTTGTCCGTCTCATCCCCCCCCCAAGGCTCCTCCCGGGTCCTTCAGCTGTACGTGCAATGCGGTACCACTGAGCTACGAGACACCTACATCACTAGTACTTATGATTTACACTACATACATCAACAGTGTCATACACTATATACATCAACAGTGTCATACACTATATACATCAAGTGTCATACACTATATACATCAAGTGTCATACACTATATACATCAACAGTGTCATACACTACATACATCGTGTCATACACTGCATACATCAAGTGTCATACACTACATACATCAACAGTGTCATACACTACATACATCAACAGTGTCATACACTACATACATCAACAGTGTCATACACTACATACATCAACAGTCATATACTATAATACTCTTTCATTCTCTTCCTCCTCATCCCATCCTCCTTTCTTCGTCTTATCCTTCCTCTTTTCCTTCTCCCTCTCTTTTCTCCCTTTCTTCCTCTTCTCCCCCTCTCCCTCCCTTTTTCTCCATATCTTCCTCTCTCTCTCTGTCTTCCATGATATCACCAACAGTTCACGTACAACTATTGATGACAGCAAATTTCTTCCGCCTTAAATAATTTCCCTACGATCATAAATTTGGCGCTTAACAAACGCTCACAAAAGACTAGGTGACAGGAGCTCACAAGAGCTCACAAACACCCTTTGTGAGCGTCACCTGCACACAGTGTGAACAAATTTCACTCTCGGCTGCCAGCCCAAGGGACCCGACGCACCATGCTCACCTTCACACACAGTCACCTACGCCAACCTCGCGTAAGACAACAACAGTGTGGCCAGGCCTCGCGTATCCTGCAATCTCGCTAATTAAAAAAATTGGGGACATGCGCGAGAACTGAAGAATTAGTCGAAAACAAAATGTTTGGAAACATTTTTGGAGGGGATTTAAAGGTGGAATTACTGTCTTGTGACCACCAGGTCCAGAGTGGTTTGCAGTTGAAGAGGCTGGCAGGGCCCTCATGGGTGTTAAACTGATCCTCATGGGTATCTCTTGATCCTGATAGGGTTATATTGATCCTCATGGGTGTTATATTGATCCTAATGGGTGTTATACCGATCCTTGTGGATGTTATACTGATCCTCATGTTTGTTACACTGATCCTCATAGGGGGTTATATTGATCCTCATGGGTATTATACTGATCCTCGTGGATAAAAAGTGTTCACCAGAACTCAACCCAGGGAAAGGCAATGAAAAGTAATGAGCGGGAGATGAGGCTAGAGAGATTTACCATCTAACTGAAGAACAACTCACAGATCTGGAGGTAAACTTCACACTGAACATCTCTCTCTCAAAGTGAACATAAAGAGAATAACATCAGCAGCATACACCAGGTTAACAAACCTAAGAATAACCTCCAGACAACGAAGAAGAAAAAAGTTTCAAGCAATATTCACTACATTTGCACGAATTCTCAAGGCTGTTGCTGCTGCTGCTGCATGGAGCCCTTACACACCAACACGTAAAATATCTAGAAAAAGAAGAGCTTCGTCACAATGCTGGTACGTAGAGGAACGAAAACAATTTACAGTACATAAATCTGTTTCCGGAAGAACGCAGAAAAGACATGATTACGACTTGTAAAATATAGTGAGGAAGGTGGCTAGCAACTCTTCACCATAAAAGTGACGAGGGTAATGAGTCTCAGATGTAAGATGAACACCCAGAGGAGTTCTTCCAGATATGTAACACATTAGAGACATGTATTGACGTTGGTAGAATTATTGACAATATGTTAAGTAAAAGGACACAAGTGTAACTAATGTGACATTTTATTGTGTCGACGTTTCGCTCTCCAGGAACTTTGTCAAGCCATTAGGCTTGACAAAGATGTTTGTAGCAAAGCTCAGACCTCTACAACACAATTCTCCTCAAAGATTTGTTAAGTTATACCATGAATTAAGGAAAGATCCTGGACTTCAACTTACGAAAGCAGACAACGCAAATGCGATAGTAATTATGGACAAGGTAGATTATAGGGGGAAAAGTAACATATTATTAGAAGATAGGGGAACTGACGTGTCCATTAAAGGTTTGGAGTAAGCTCCTTATATAACCTCTCTCAACATATAAATTACATTGCTTCAAATACATAACATTGGTTGATGTTTTCTAAGCCTTGGCTGGTTGTTGCAGGCTGAGTGCTCAGTGGGTCAGCTGACCCGTTTGTTGGTGAGGTCAGTGGTGGATCACCGCTACGCTTCTACCCACCTGCTAGCCAACCTCAACAACCGACGCCCACACCCACACCACCTCACCCTCACCCTCGTTCTTCCCAAAGACGCTTACGTCTCCTCACTTACTATGTAAGTAGTGTGTAGTGTAAGAAGTGTGTAGTGTAAGAAGTGTGTAGTGTAAGAAAGTAGTGTCTGGTGTAAGAAAGTAGTGTCTAGTGTAAGAAAGTAGTGTCTAGTGTAAGAAAGTAGTGTCTAGTGTAAGAAAGTAGTGCCTAGTATGCTCACATTTTTGCATAAATTATTTTGTCAAGAAAGTCTAAGGAAGAGTTGGCAGCAGCCAAATGTGAGTATTAAAATAATAATAATAATAATAATAATAATAATAATAATAATAATAATAATAATAATAATAATTATTATTATTATTCTTGCCTCTGGCAAGACAGTGATGGAGTGAATGATGATGAAAGTTTTTCTTTGTCAGGCCACCCTGCCTTGGTGGGAAACGGCCTATGTGTTAATAAATAAATAAATTATTATTATTACTATTATTGTTATTATGTCAAATGCGAGAATGATAACGTTACTGTGAGGCGGGAGCGTGTAATAAAGAAGAGCTGTACGGGAAGGCTTCTGCTTTAACCTTGTTGATTGTTACTCTGTGAGTCTCATTGTTAACAAGGTAAAGCTTCGTGTGCTCACTTTTCCTGTTAATTCTTTTGCCAAAATTTCGTGAGCTGTTAAACAATAGTTACTCTTGTCGACGCTTTTGTGAAGCTTGTGTGTTTCACTTGTACTTTTGTAGAGTGTAGTGTGAGAGACTGTTACAGTGTGTGTATTGTGAGGCTGTTACAGTGTGTGTAGTGTGAGACTGTTACAGTGTGTGTATTGTGAGGCTGTTACAGTGTGTGTAGTGTGAGACTGTTACAGTGTGTGTAGTGTGAGACTGTTACAGTGTGTGTAGTGTGAGGCTGTTACAGTGTGTGTAGTGTGAGAGACTGTTACAGTGTGTGTAGTGTGAGACTGTTACAGTGTGTGTAGTGTGAGGCTGTTACAATGTGTGTAGTGTGAGACTGTTACAGTGTGTGTAGTGTGAGAGACTGTTACAGTGTGTGTAGTGTGAGAGACTGTTACAGTGTGTGTAGTGTGAGAGACTGTTACAGTGTGTGTAGTGTGAAACTGTTACAGTGTGTGTAGTGTGAGAGACTGTTACAGTGTGTGTAGTGTGAGACTGTTACAGTGTGTGTAGTGTGAGACTGTTACAGTGTGTGTAGTGTGAGACTGTTACAGTGTGTGTAGTGTGAGACTGTTACAGTGTGTGTAGTGTGAGAGACTGTTACAGTGTGTGTAGTGTGAGACTGTTACAGTGTGTAGTGTGAGACTGTTACAGTGTGTGTAGTGTGAGAGACTGTTACAGTGTGTGTAGTGTGAGACTGTTACAGTGTGTGTAGTGTGAGACTGTTACAGTGTGTGTAGTGTGAGACTGTTACAGTGTGTGTAGTGGAGACTGTTACAGTGTGTGTAGTGTGAGACTGTTACAGTGTGTGTAGTGTGAGATCTGTTACAGTGTGTGTAGTGTGAGACTGTTACAGTGTGTGTGTGTGAGACTGTTACAGTGTGTGTAGTGTGAGACTGTTACAGTGTGTGTAGTGAGAGACTGTACGTGTGTGTGTGAGAGACTGCATGTGTGAGTGTGAGACTGTTACAGTGTGTGTAGTGTGAGACTGTTACAGTGTGTGGTGTGAGACTGTTACAGTGTGTGTAGTGTGAGAGACTGTTACAGTGTGTGTAGTGTGAGAGACTGTTACAGTGTGTAGTGTGAGACTGTTACAGTGTGTGTAGTGTGAGACTGTTACAGTGTGTGTAGTGTGAGACTGTTACAGTGTGTGTAGTGAGACTGTTACAGTGTGTGTAGTGTAGAGACTGTTACAGTGTGTGTAGTGTGAGACTGTTACAGTGTGTGTAGTGTGAGAGACTGTTACAGTGTGTGTAGTGTGAGAGACTGTTACAGTGTGTGTAGTGTGAGAGACTGTTACATGTGTGTAGGTGAGAGACTGTTACAGTGTGTGTAGTGAGACTGTTACAGTGTGTGTAGTGTGAGAGACTGTTACAGTTTGTGTAGTGTGAGACTGTTACAGTGTGTGTAGTGTGAGAGACTGTTACATGTGTGTAGTGTAGAGACTGTTACAGTGTGTGTATGTGGAGACTGTTACAGTGTGTAGTGTGAGAGACTGTTACAGTGTGTGTAGTGTGAGACTGTTACAATGTGGTGTGAGTGTGACTGTTACAGTGTGTGTAGGTGAGAGACTGTTACAGTGTGTAGTGTGGAGAGACAGTGTGTGTAGTGTGAGAGACAGTGTGTGTAGTGTGAGACTGTTACAGTGTGTGTAGTGTGAGATGTTACAGTGTGTGTAGTGTAGACTGTTACAGTGTGTGTAGTGGAGACTGTTACAGTGTGTGTATGTGAGAGACTGTTACAGTGGTGTGTGTGAGACTGTTACAGTGTGTGTAGTGTGAGACTGTTACAGTGTGTGTAGTGTGAGACTGTTACAGTGTGTGTAGTGTAGAGATTGTTACAGTGTGTGTAGTGTGAGAGACTGTTACAGTGTGTGTAGTGTGATAGACTGTTACAGTGTGTGTAGTGTGAGAGACTGTTACAGTGTGTGTAGGGGAGAGACTGTTACAGTGGTGTGTAGTGCAGGTGTGAGAGAGACTGTTACAGTGTGTGTAGTGTGAGACTGTTACAGTGTGTGTGTAGTGTGAGAGACTGTTACAGTGTGTAGTAGTGTGAGAGACTGTTACAGTGTGTGTAGTGGAGAGACAGTGTGTGTAGTGTGAGAGACAGTGTGTGTAGTGTGAGAGACAGTGTGTGTAGTGTGAGAGACAGTGTGTGTAGTGTGAGAGACTGTTACAGTGTGTGTAGTGTGAGACTGTTACAGTGTGTGTAGTGTGAGAGACTGTTACAGTGTGTGTAGTGTGAGACTGTTACAGTGTGTGTAGTGTGAGAGACTGTTACAGTGTGTAGTGTGAGACTGTTACAGTGTGTGTAGTGTGAGAGACTGTTACAGTGTGTAGTGTGAGAGACTGTTACAGTGTGTGTAGTGTGAGAGACTGTTAGTGTGTGTAGTGTGAGAGACTGTTACAGTGAGTGTAGTGTGAGAGACTGTTACAGTGTGTGTAGTGTGAGAGACTGTTACAGTGTGTGTAGTGTGAGATACTGTTACAGTGTGTGTAGTGTGAGAGACTGTTACAGTGTGTATAGTGTGAGAGACTGTTACAGTGTGTAGTGTGAGACTGTTACAGTGTGTGTAGTGTGAGAGACTGTGTGTAGTGTGAGAGACTGTGTGTAGTGTGAGAGACTGTTACAGTGTGTGTAGTGTGAGACTGTTACAGTGTGTGTAGTGTGAGACTGTTACAGTGTGTGTAGTGTGAGAGACTGTTACAGTGTGTGTAGTGTGAGACTGTTACAGTGTGTGTAGTGTGAGACTGTTACAGTGTGTGTAGTGTGAGACTGTTACAGTGTGTGTAGTGTGAGACTGTTACAGTGTGTGTAGTGTGAGACTGTTACAGTGTGTGTAGTGTGAGAGACTGTTACAGTGTGTGTAGTGTGAGAGACTGTTACAGTGTGTGTAGTGTGAGACTGTTACAGTGTGTGTAGTGTGAGAGACTGTTACAGTGTGTGTAGTGTGAGAGACTGTTACATTGTGTGTAGTGTGAGAGACTGTTACAGTGTGTGTAGTGTGAGACTGTTACAGTGTGTGTAGTGTGAGAGACTGTTACTGTTTGTGTAGTGTGAGACTGTTACAGTGTGTGTAGTGTGAGAGACTGTTACATTGTGTGTAGTGTGAGAGACTGTTACAGTGTGTGTAGTGTGAGACTGTTACAGTGTGTGTAGTGTGAGAGACTGTTACAGTGTGTGTAGTGTGAGACTGTTACAGTGTGTGTAGTGTGAGACTGTTACAGTGTGTAGTGTGAGAGACTGTTACAGTGTGTGTAGTGTGAGAGACAGTGTGTGTAGTGTGAGAGACAGTGTGTGTAGTGTGAGACTGTTACAGTGTGTGTCATGAGACTTCTGCGTGCAATGCTCTATATAACCTCAGGGCACGATCTTTTCGCGGTCGTTCAAGTCGCAGATCTAGGAGAGGAAATAGAGGTCGTGGTTCCACAGCCAATAACCAGACCCAAGCGACTTTTCCCAATTCGGGGGAATACGAGCACCCCAGTCAACTCGACCAGTTGTGACAGTAGGTGAGAATGAGTACTCCATCCCCGTCTCTAATTCCTTCAATGCTTTAAGCAGTCTTGAAGAAGAATGTCTCGTTGATGATGTTGCTTCACATGTCGTGGACGAAGATGTTTTTGGGGATGATGTAGAATATACCTATGCTGATGAAAACGATGACGAATTCCTTGAAGAAAACACCTCTGATGAAAACATTCCTTCGTGCTTGCATATCAATTCCAGTGCAAAAATAGGTCCCCTTGTACAAGCATCTGTTTTTAATGCGCCCGTTCATTTGTTCATGGACTCGGGAGCACAAGTCAACATTATAAGGTCTAGTTTATTCAAAGATAAGAAGATAAGACGTGTCAATTTCGTAGAACCAACTCATGTGTCATCCCTTAGTGGTGTGGCCGGTTCTAGTCTACGTGTTCGAGGTCAGACTTCTCTTACCTTCACTATCCAGGGTAGAGATTTTACAGCTTCCTTTCTTGTTGTTGACCAGATTAGTTTCCCTGGTGATCTCCTACTGGGATTTGCTTCCATGCGAGATCTACGTATCGTGCTTGATCCTTACCGATGGCATGCGCAAATAGATGACCTAGTCGTACCATTTTGGGGTTACCAACTTGGTTCCGAGATCTGCCATACAGCCGAAGAGTATGAAGTCTGTATTAAGTCCTTCCAGGTCAATACTTTTTCCGGTAGCGACCCAAGCGGTCTGGCACTGATGATCCTGTCGCTGTCCATGTTTCACCTCCACCTTCAGTCATGCAAGATAGCGTCCAGTTGCCTCAGGTGTCCGAGGAACCTCAGAATACCTTGAGCGCTGAGCCTATCTCTGCAATGGCCATGAGTTCAAATAGTTTCTCCGCAGGGGACGCCTTGTCGGAAAACGCTTCTTTGAACCTAGTAATGCCATCTCTTGTTGATGTCACTTGCCGCCTGCAGAAAGACGTCTCTGTAGCAGCTAGTGCACTAACTAGAGTGACTGTTGTTGTCCCTCAAGTTCCAGATGGTGATAACGTCTTAGTTGACAGTGAATCCTGTAAAGTGAAGGGTTTGTTTGTCGAGCCATCCTTACATGTCGTAAGAGATCGGAAGATCCATTTCTTCCTTGCCAATACTTCCGGTCATAGTGTTAGGCTCCGAGCAAGTACCAATATTGTTGACCTTGTTCACTACCCTTACCCTGTTCGGGTTGAGGAGGAGTTGTCACCTGACCAGTGGGTCGGTGCTATTGCAACCGGGGAGGATCCAGCCATTTCACCGGATCAGTCCATTCCACCAGTAAAGGAGAAAGACTTAGCTCCTACTGATTTCCCAGATGAAATCACACGTTTGTTGAACCTGTTGAACAAACATCGTAAAGCCATTGCCTTACCAGGTGAGAAGATGGGCATAACGAACTTATTGTCCCATCGTATTCCACTCGAACCTGGTACTAGACCCATTTATATACCTGCGTACAGATTGCCGCATTCACAAGTAGCTGTCGCAGAGAAATTAATTAACCAGATGCTTGAAGATGAAGTTATCGCACCTAGCAATTCACCTTGGAATGCGCCCCTGATCTTAGTACCTAAGAAGGACGGTACTTGGCGCCCAGTGATTGACTTTAGGAAGTTAAATGCGAAAACGATTCCAGATCGCTTCCCACTCCCTGTACTTGGTGATCTATTACGTAACATCGGAGATAACAAAGTTTTCTCGACCCTAGACTTGTTACAAGGCTTTTGGCAAGTCCTCTTCACGAGGACAGCCAAGAGCTCACTGCATTCTCCACTCCGCAAGGTCATTTCGAATTCCGCCGTATGGCTTTCGGGTTAAGATCATCCCCTATCACGTTCTCGAGGCTCATGACAGTGTGTGTAGTGTGAGAGACTGTTACAGTGTGTGTAATGTGAGAGACTTACAGTGTGTAGTGTGAGAGACTGTTACAGTGTGTGTAGTGTGAGAGACTTACAGTGTGTGTAGTGTGAGAGACTTACAGTGTGTGTAGTGTGAGAGACTTACAGTGTGTGCCCACTGTAGGTACAAGTGCTGGCGCAGGAAGGGAGGGGACAGAGGGAGAGAGGAAGGGAGGGGACAGAGGGAGAGAGGAAGGGATAGGAGAGAGGGGAATAGATATTACGTATATAAAAACAGGTGGTGAATCCTGGAGGGAGGGATGGTGGGAGGGAGAGTGTGTAGGGAATTAGGATGTATAATAATGTTTTATGATGTTTAATAATGTAATGTCATGGTGGCCCCGTGGCCTGGCTGGCAAAGCTCTCGCTTCACAAGCGGAGGGCCCGGGTTCGATTCTCGGCGGGGTGGAAACATTTCGACTCGTTTCCTTACACCTGTTGTCCTGTTCACCTAACAGCAAATAGGTACCTGGGTGTTAGTCGACTGGTGTGGGTCGCATCCTGGAGGACCCCAATGGAAATAAGACAAACAGTCCTCGATGACGCACTGACTTTCTTGGGTTATCCTGGGTGGCTAACCCTCTGGGGTTAAAAATCCGAACGAAATCTTATCTCTTATCTTAATGTTTGACGGTGATGCAGAGAGACTGGAGGAAGGAACTACACTACGGAGGTGACAGCAAGGAAGCGAGGAGGTAGAAGACACCATGATAACGACACTCAGCAAGCCACTCCTCCAAGGTACGTATATCTCATTCCCACTCATCCTAACACTTGTAGCTCATTCCCACTCATCCTAACACTTGTATCTCATTCCCACTCATCCTAACACTTGTATCTCATTCCCACTCATCCTACCACTTGTATCTCATTCCCACTCATCCTAACACTTGTATCTCATTCCCACTCATCGTAACACTTGTATCTCATTCCCACTCATCCTACCACTTGTATCTCATTCCCACTCATCCTAACACTTGTATCTCATTTCCACTCATCCTAACACTTGTATCTCATTCCATTCCCACTCATCCTAACACTTGTATCTCATTCCCACTCATCTAACACTTGTATCTCATTCCCACTCATCCTAACACTTGTATCTCATTCCCACTCATCCTAACACTTGTATCTCATTCCCACTCATCCTAACACTTGTATCTCATTCCCACTCATCCTAACACTTGTATCTCATTCCCACTCATCCTAACACTTGTATCTCATTCCCACTCATCTAACACTTGTATCTCATTCCCACTCATCCTAACACTTGTATCTCATTCCCACTCATCCTAACACTTGTATCTCATTCCCACTCATCCTAACACTTGTATCTCATTCCCACTCATCCTAACACTTGTATCTCATTCCCACTCATCTAACACTTGTATCTCATTCCCACTCATCCTAACACTTATACCCTTACACTTAACCTTACACACACAATTAACGTAACACTCAAACCTATACCCTCACACAATCTTACACTCACACTTATTATTCACTCGGTATGGAACTTTTTGCTTATACTAGGATAATTTTAAAAGCTCAGCTGCTACAACCATCCACAGACACTGCTCTCTCCTCTAACATTCTTTACTTTATACGGGGTGCAAAACTTTCCCTCACATCCGCTAATGTCATCTTTTATTGCTTTACGGAGTGGAACTGTAAACCAGTTGAACCACCAAACTGTTTATATTACAGACACTTGAATCAGCAGAAATTTTCAGATTTTTCATATCAAAATAACAGCCACCACTACCACCACCACCACCACGAGTGATAGTGTGGGTGTTATCATTATAATATACACACTAACATGTACTCCAGTATAATAACAAGCTAACTTGTAAATGATAACTTAGTGGTCAGTTACCAACCTGTGTTATAGATCACAGCACCAGCAGCACTGGGCTGTGATCACTGGGAGCGCAAAGGCGTTCCCTGTAATCACATTTGCTTGGACCTCCTCTTTTCTGCAACACTGCAAGCTCTTGATGTGTTGATTGCAACACACTGATAGACAGCAACCACGCAGGGAGGTACTACCGTCCTGCCAAGTAAGTGTAAAACGGAAGCCTGTAATTGTTTTACATGATGGTAGGATTGCTGGTGTCTTTTTTCTGTCTCATAAACATGCAAGATTTCAGGTACATCTTGCTACTTCTACTTACACTTAGGTCACACTACACATTCATGTACAAGCATATATATATACACACCCCTCTGGCTTTTCTTCTATTTTCTTACTAGTTCTTGTTTATTTCCACTTATCTCCATGGGGAAGTGGAACAGAATTCTTCCTCCGTAAGTCATGCGTGTCGTAAGAGGCGACTAAAATGCCGGGAGCAAGGGGCTAGTAACCCCTTCTCCTGTACACATTACTAAAGTTAAAAAGAGAAACAATAATTTCGCAAAAAAAATAATTCTGAACCTAACGAAAAAAATATACATATTTCATTGTGTTTGTTTATTATTAAATTACTGTAAACTTATCTAAAATATATTTAGTTAGATTAGGCTAAATTAAATTGCGCTTGTCATAATAAGGTTAGGTAAATTTTCTAAGGTTCTTTTGGTACAAAAATTATTAATTTTTTACATTAACATAAAAAAATATATCTTTAAACGTATAAGAGAAAATTTTAGAAGGGCCTTAATTTTAAATGAGTTCTTGCTAATTGACCAGATAACCTATTCGGCACGACATATATATATATATATATATATATATATATATATATATATATATATATATATATATATATATATATATATTATATATAATATATAGATATAGCCGCTGACTCCTTGAGACAAAACAAAGGTTTCAGAAAACACAAATGTCAGGTTGCTATGTATTGTTGCCACACAATACTGAGCTAGTGTCAGCACAGCAGCTCTCGCTTAAAGCTTCATTGCAAAAATACTTGCACAGCAATATTTGTCTTCAACTCAGCGCATTTTCTGTGATATTACCAACATGGGAATATATCGAAGCCTTCAATAATAACTCTTAGTAGTTCTATGAAAATGTCGCCTGGAGCCTCGATACTACCACTACTGCTAGTCAACTACCACTGCACTACTATTACTGCTACTACTACTACACTACTGTTACTTCTTCGACTACCATCACTAATACTACTATTTAATGAATAATAATAATAATAATTTATTCGTATATAATGCAACATTACAGTTCTAAGAATTTTCGCATTAATTAATATTTATGATAGAGTGAAAAACAAAGATTGTCCTCATCACAATATATCGGTGATTGTAGGTTACAGTAGCACAGCTAGGCTCATGGATTCCAGTCTTTAATAAAGTGATGTGAATTATGTTTAAACAATGCAGCGTAGTAGCATTGATGGGGTCTGGAGGTAAAGCTCGTCATAGCCATGCTGGCGTGAGATTTGTCTATAGAAAGCTTCATCGTGGAAGGTTAGCCCATGCTAACCTTCCTATGGTGCACATAAATACATCTAGTTGAATGAGTCTGATATATATATATATATATATATATATATATATATATATATATATATATATATATATATATATATATATATATATATATATATATATATATAGGACTGGCTTGCCGGGGTTCGAGCCCCACTACGTTCAGTGAGTTAAATACAACAGTTGTTGACTGACAGCCTCCCTTGTACTGACAGCTCTCCCTTGCACTGACAGCCTCTCTTGCACTGACAGCCCTCCCTGCACTGACAGCCTCCCGCACTCAGCCCTCCCGCACTGACAGCCTCTTGCACTGATACGTTTCCTCCCCTGCGCTGACAGCCTCCTCCCTTGCACTGACAGCCTCCTCCCTTGCACTGACAACTTCCTCCCTTGCCCTAACAGCCTCCTCCCTTGCCCTAACAGCCTCCTCCCTTGCACCGACAGCCCCTTTCCCTGCACTGACAGCCTCCTCCCTTGCACTGACAGCCCTCTCCCCTGCACTGACAGCCCGAAACGGGAGGTAATCATGTTTGATTCGAGTACATCGAATGTAGTATCGCTCGTAAAGGTCAGTGCGTATAGGACGAGAATGAAACAAGTTCAGAACTACCATGCCTGAGGGTCACTGATGTGACCAATCTTGTGGGAAACATTGCTAGCGTCCTAGCAGGTCACCCAAAGTTATGAGACATCTGTAGGCTAGTGCTGTAAGTCACCTATCTACATACATACATACATTTATATAGTATATATATATATATATATATATATATATATATATATATATATATGTATATATATATATATATATATATATATATATATATATATATATATATATATTTTAATATATATGTGGTGATGACAGGTGGAGTCCGGACGAGACTCAGAAGTTCAAGGCAGGAACGATGGTTGACGCTCTGGGTTCTGCTACTTTCTACCTCTCCTATGAGCAACTACTGCTGAGGTTCCGTGGCAGCTACACTCACACCATCTACCTGCCATCACACAGTGTAAGTATACAGTGTGTGTGACCCAGCTACACACCATCTACCTGCCATCACACAGTGTAAGTATACAGTGTGTGTGACCCAGCTACACACCCATCTACCTGCCATCACACAGTGTAAGTATACAGTGTGTGTGACCCAGCTACACCCACACACTTTATCTAATACTAGTAGTTGTAATACTAACAGTTCTAGCAGTAACTATAATAGTAATAATAGCTGTAATAATAATAAGTTGTAATAATTATTATAATCATAACTAAGCGCTAAACCCACAAGGGTCCTACAGCGCTGTTAGTTGTAATAATAATATACCTGAAGTAGTGATAATTGTTTTATTAGTAATAAAAGTTGCACAAGTCAAGGCAGTAGTTGTTGTACCATTAATTATAACAGTAATAGTTGTATTAGTAACAGTAGTTGTTGTAAGGACGGTAATACTGTTAGTTGTAGTAAAAAGAACAGGAAGTCTACATTATACACAACAATTTAGCATCATCGCTAAATTTCAATCCTGTTCAGTTTGATCAAATTTAATGTCTGCAAAATAATCATTATTATTAATATCCTATCCTCTGGTCAATTTCATAACGGCATATGTTCTTGGCAATCAGGTACGGCTCAGCAATATACCAAGTCTGGTAATTATTTTATAATTTTCATTTGATATTGTTGACAGTTATCTGGTTATATTACAATAGTAAAGGTGTGTTTGTGGGTGTTTACAGGAGAGTGTTTACCAGGAGGTGGAGGTGGTGATCAGGGAAAGCCAGCCCATCAGAGACTTCCAGCTCCTGAGTGTTCCTCGGCCACATCCCCACACTCAGAGTACGTACCACTACCCATCACCTCACTAGTTACACTTAGCTAGGCAATTCTGGGCTAGGCTATGGCTAGGCTTGCACATACAACTAATGAAATTCTTAATATTGAATTGTGTTTGAATTATCAATAAGTTAGCTATGATAGTCAGTTTTGTGAAGTAAAGACGGAATTGGGAAGAAGAAAAAAGATGGCAGTAAAGGTAAAGTGTTCTTTCTTTATTATCCCCTGACAGCGCAAGAAGAGGTGATGAGTCCAGAAGAGGTGCGAGTGACTTACGTCTTGAAGAACAGTAACACTCGTATGAATCAAAGCAACGCCATTACCAACAACCCAAGCAGCAATAACAACAGTAATATAACCAGCAGCAGCAGCAGCAGCAGCAGCAGCAGAGATGATGACCAAGACAGAGAGCAGAATGTCTTATCTATGGCCTACGATGTTCAGAGGGAGGTAGACGGCGGTGAGATACAGGTAAGACGAGGATACAGTAGTGAGATACAGGTAAGACGAGGATACAGTAGTGAGATACAGGTAAGACGAGGGTACAGTAGTGAGATACAGGTAAGACGAGGATACAGTAGTGAGATACAGGTAAGACGAGGACACAGTAGTGAGATACAGGTAAGACGAGGATACAGTAGTGAGATACAGGTAAGACGAGGATACAGTAATGAGATACAGGTAAGACGAGGACACAGTAGTGAGATACAGGTAAGACGAGGATACAGTAGTGAGATACAAGTAAGACGAGGATACAGTAGTGAGATACAGGTAAGACGAGGATACAGTAGTGAGATACAGGTAAGACGAGGATACAGTAGTGAGATACAGGTAAGACGAGGGTACAATAGTGAGATACAGGTAAGACGATGATACAGTAGTGAGATACAGGTAAGACGAGGATACAGTAGTGAGATACAGGTAAGACGAGGGTACAGTAGTGAGATACAGGTAAGACGAGGATACAGTAGTGAGATACAGGTAAGACGAGGACACAGTAGTGAGATACAGGTAAGACGAGGATACAGTAGTGAGATACAGGTAAGACGAGGATACAGTAATGAGATACAGGTAAGACGAGGACACAGTAGTGAGATACAGGTAAGACGAGGATACAGTAGTGAGATACAGGTAAGACGAGGATACAGTAGTGAGATACAGGTAAGACGAGGATACAGTAGTGAGATACAGGTAAGACGAGGATACAGTAGTGAGATACAGGTAAGACGAGGGTACAATAGTGAGATACAGGTAAGACGATGATACAGTAGTGAGATACAGGTAAGACGAGGATACAGTAGTGAGATACAGGTAAGACGAGGATACAGTAGTGAGATACAGGTAAGACGAGGATACAGTAGTGAGATACAGGTAAGACGAGGATACAGTAGTGAGATACAGGTAAGACGAGGATACAGTAGTGAGATACAGGTAAGACGAGGATACAGTAGTGAGATACAGGTAAGACGAGGATACAGTAGTGAGATACAGGTAAGACGAGGATACAGTAGTGAGATACAGGTAAGACGAGGGTACAGTAGTGAGATACAGGTAAGACGAGGATACAGTAGTGAGATACAGGTAAGACGAGGATACAGTAGTGAGATACAGGTAAGACGAGGACACAGTAGTGAGATACAGGTAAGACGAGGATACAGTAGTGAGATACAGGTAAGACGAGGATACAGTAGTGAGATACAGGTAAGACGAGGATACAGTAGTGAGATACAGGTAAGACGAGGACACACTAGTGAGATACAGGTAAGACGAGGATACAGTAGTGAGATACATGTAAGACGAGGATACAGTAGTGAGATACAGGTAAGACGAGGATACAGTAGTGAGATACATGTAAGACGAGAATACAGTAGTGAGATACATGTAAGACGAGGATACAGTAGTGAGATACATGTAAGACGAGGATACAGTAGTGAGATACAGGTAAGACGAGGATACAGTAGTGAGATACAGGTAAGACGAGGATACAGTAGTGAGATACATGTAAGACGAGGATACAGTAGTGAGATACAGGTAAGACGAGGATACAGTAGTGAGATACATGTAAGACGAGGATACAGTAGTGAGATACAGGTAAGACGAGGATACAGTAGTGAGATACAGGTAAGACGAGGATACAGTAGTGAGATACAGGTAAGACGAGGATACAGTAGTGAGATACATGTAAGACGAGGATACAGTAGTGAGATACATGTAAGACGAGGACACAGTAGTGAGATACATGTAAGACGAGGATACAGTAGTGAGATACAGGTAAGACGAGGATACAGTAGTGAGATACAGGTAAGACGAGGATACAGTAGTGAGATACAGGTAAGACGAGGATACAGTAGTGAGATACAGGTAATACGAAGATACAGTAGTGAGATACAGGTAAGACGAAGATACAGTAGTGAGATACAGGTAAGACGAGGATACAGTAGTGAGATACAGGCAAGACGAGGACACAGTAGTGAGATACAGCTAAGACAAGGATACAGTGATGTGCGTGGATGATGTGTAGGGACATGTTTAGGTGTAGCAACATTCAGAGTTGAGACACATCTACCAACATACAGAAACAACAGAAAAAGTTTCACCTCTCTCATCTCTCCAAATGTTAAAATACTGAAAAAATATTCTATGACGAAAACAGAAAAATTACTTGAAAAAAAAAAAAGAATTATAGATATTTTGAAAAAATATAATAATACTTTTGAATGTGATCATTTTAGTGCTCTGGGTCGTGTAGGAACAACTGTTTGACCAATTAAATGGGGTAATTCCCTATTTTTTATATACACAGAAAGCTCTCGTATGAAGCCCCTCTATATATTTCGATTTTTTTTGTAAATACGGCTGAAAAAGTATATTTCAAAATTGAATAGTACGAGGAAAGGCCTTCATGGCACACGTGTTATTCAATTCCGAATGAAAATTTTCAGTCACATTTATATAAAAAACTCGCATTATACAAAGGAAGTTTATCAGAGAGCTGAGTGTAAGAAATATTATTGTTATTAGTCTGGTTACTTACAGTTTGGTCGTTGTTGTCAAGTGGTCGTTACAGTGAGTGCCGCTGACTCACGCTACGCTTCAACAACCTTCCTCAAACACCTCATCTGAAATCAACGATATTATTAACATTAATACAAAAACAGGAAAGGTTGGAGGGAGGGGGTAAAGGAAGTTTTGTGTGCGAGGGGCTTGGACTTCCAGCAAGCATGTGTGAGCGTATTTGATAGGAGTGAATGGAGGCATATGGTTTTTAATACTTGACGTGCTGTTGGAGTGTGAGCAAAGTAACATTTATGAAGGGATTCAGGGAAACCGGCAGGCCGGACTTGAGTTCTGGAGATGGGAAGTACAGTGCCGGCACTCTGAAGGAGGGGTGTTAATGTTGCAGTTTTATAACTGTAGTGTAAAGCACCCTTCTGGCAAGACAGTGATGGAGTGAATGATGATGAAAGTTTTTCTTTTTCGGGCCACCCTGCCTTGGTGGGAATCGGCCGATGTGTTAAAAAAAAAAAAAAAAATATTAATAAATATACAAACATTCACCAAAATGATGACTATTACTATTAACACTATTACTATTAACACTACTATTACTATTAACACTACTATTACTATTACACTACTATTACTATTAACACTACTATTACTATGTGGTGGTTAGTTGAGTCTCCTGCGTATGGTGTCTTATCCGAGTGTATTGTTCCACTCACTGTATTAATATTATTACAATTAATATTTTTATTATTACTCTAAATATTACTATTAATATTAGTATTACCAAAATATGAACCGAAGATAATTTTAACATACCATAATTGTGTAATAAATAATATCTGCCATAGAAACTGACAACTCAAGTTTAGTTAGCTGCTGTGCAACTGACTGACACCAACAGTTTAATAAATCAAACTTAGTGTATATCAAGACTAATTTATGACTTACATTAATTTGTATTAGTCTTAGTATTCAGAGCTAATACACTTCCACACAAATGTATGTGACCTCAGTAACCAATGTGATCTTTGTAACCAATGTGACCTCTGTAACCAATGTGACCTCTGTAACCAATGTGACCTCTGTAACCAATGTGACTTCTGTAACCAATGTGACCTCTGTAATGAATGTGACCTCCATAACCAATGTGACCTCCGTAACTGATGTGACCTCTGTAATCATTGTGCATTGTGTATTGTAATCATTGTGATTTCCGAAACAAATGTGACCTCTGTAACCAGTGTGACCTGTAATAAATGTAACCTCCGTAACCAATGTGACCTCTGTAACAAAACCTCTCTAATGTAACCTAACAAATGTGACATCAGTGCCAAATATGCAGGAGAGGTGTGACCTTATGTTCTTACAAGTCTTGACCTTACTGTGACCTGCGACCCATGGATTCAGTAACCTGCAATCCTGTGGTCTGGCAACCCTGTGACATGGAAAGCCTGTGATCTGCAGCTATGTGATTTGACAACCCTGTGACTTGGCAACCCTGTGACCTGGAAACCCTGTGACCTGGCAACTCCTGTGACCTGGAAACCCCTGTGACCTGTCAATCCTATGATAATGACGATGATTCAGCGTGACTGACATTGGTGGTGACCTGGTGTTCCACCGATCCAACATGACAGTGACCTTGGCCCTACAAAACGGCGACTGTGACGCAGTGTAACTGTGAGGGTGACCCAGTTTGACGGTGACGCAGTGTAACAGTGACAATACCACAGTGAGTGCCACTGCCAGTGACAGTGACACAGTCAGTACCACATGTCAGTACCACAGTGTCAGTGACTGCCAATGTCAGTGACAGTGCCACACTGGGTGCCATAGTGAGTGGCACAGTGGGTGCCATAGTGACAGTGTAACAGTGGGTGTCATAGTGGATGCCACAGTGAGTGTCACTGGGTGCCACATTTACAGTACCATGAGTGTCACAGCAGGTACCACAGTGACTACCATAGTGACAGTGACAGTACCACAGTGACAGTGCCAGTGCCACAGTGACAGTACCACAGTGACAGTGACAGTGCCACAGTGACAGTACCACAGTGACATTACCACAGTGATAGTACTACAGTGACTACCACAGTGACAGTGCCACAGTGATAGTACCACAGTGAGAGTGACAGTACCAGTACCACAGTGACTACCAGTGACAGTGCCACAGTGATAGTACCACAGTGACATTACCACAATGACAGTGACAGTACCACAGTGACTACCAGTGACAGTGCCTGTTCTCCGACACACACAGCTGGTGGGCAGGTTCTTCGTACACTACTTCAGTCCTGAGGGTCTGCCCAAGCTGCCCACCCACACCGTGTTCGTGCTGGACGTGTCCGGATCCATGCACGACTTTGGTAAGCTGGCACAGCTCAAGCTGGCCATGGAGGCCATCCTCAGGTCACTGCCGCCTGAGGACTCCTTCGAGGTGAGTACCAAGACTGAGTACCAGAGCTGGGTATCAAGACTGAGTACCAGAACTGAGTATTAATATGTAAGAGTTTCAGTACATCCATCTTTACTTCAGTTAATAATAAAATGTAATTAATAAAATCCTCAAAACTAAAGACAAAACGTGAAAATATTGTATATAAAAATTGCATTTAATGAGTTTAAAATTTCAAGCACTTTTTTTAAAAAATGACTTTTCGACTATCTGATTTTGAGTATTAAACAGAAAACTTAGAACGGTAAGAGAGCAGAGGGGAAGTATGTAAACAAGACAAAATGAATAAATTTAATGTACGTGGGATTTTGAGAGAGGCAGCAGTAAAGATGTGAACCACGTAGGTATGTACGTGGGATGCTGAGAGAGGCAGCAGTAAAGATGTGAACTACATAATTAGGCATTAACAGTGGTGATGTATGAATCATCATCATCACCATCTATCAATGATAGGTGGTGGTGATGACGATGTGGTGTGTGGTTGGTGGTGGTGCTGACGATGTGGTGTGTGGTAGGTGGTGGTGCTGACGATGTGGTGTGTGGTTGGTGGTGGTGCTGACAGTGTCATGTGTGGCAGGTGCTGACAGTCATGTGTGGCAGGTGCTGACAGTGTCATGTGTGGCAGGTGCTGACAGTGTCATGTGTGGCAGGTGCTGACAGTGTCATGTGTGGCAGGTGCTGACAGTCATGTGTGGCAGGTGCTGACAGTGTCATGTGTGGCAGGTGCTGACAGTGTCATGTGTGGCAGGTGCTGACAGTGTCATGTGTGGCAGGTGCTGAGTGTCATGTGTGGCAGGTGCTGACAGTGTCATGTGAGGCAGGTGCTGATAGTCATGTGTGGCAGGTGCTGAGTGTCATGTGTTACAGGTGCTGACAGTGTCATGTGTGGCAGGTGCTGACAGTGTCATGTGTGGCAGGTGCTGACAGTGTCATGTGTGGCAGGTGCTGACAGTGTCATGTGTGGCAGGTGCTGATAGTCATGTGTGGCAGGTGCTGAGTGTCATGTGTGACAGGTGCTGACAGTGTCATGTGTGGCAGGTGCTGACAGTGTCATGTGTGGCAGGTGCTGACAGTGTCATGTGTGGCAGGTGCTGACAGTCTCATGTGTGGCAGGTGCTGACAGTCTCATGTGTGGCAGGTGCTGACAGTCTCATGTGTGGCAGGTGCTGGTGTTCTCTTCACGAGTGACTTCCCTGGGCGTGTACAGTGCCACGCCCAAGGAGGTGGAGAAAGGTGTTGCCAAGATACATAGACTGCAGGCTCTGGGTGGCACCAACTTCAACGAGGCACTCCTCCAGGCTGTGCTTGGTGCCAACGCTCACAACGCTACACACGGAACCGCTAAACAGGTAGAGTGGACAACCACAGTTACATTGAGTGACTACACATTAACAGGTATCGTGGTTAACGCCAACAGTAGATAACCATAAACAGGTAAGGTAGTTAACGGTAGCTAAAAAAAGCAGTGGATAACGGTAGATAAACAGGTAAGGTGGTTAACAGTAGATAAACAAGTAAGGTGCTTAACGGTAGATAAACAAGGTGCTTAACGGTAGATAAACAGGTAAGGTGGTTAACGGTAACTGAGCAAGTTATTAAATAGCAGTAGATTAACGGGTAATTTACGAAGACATATAAACACGTAATGTGTATTAGTAGTTTATAAAGAAACCTTACGAGGTATACAGCAGCGATGTATGAGTCTTAGGGTATAGCTCTTCAGTTGACAACACTTACTATTATACAACATAAACCTCGAGGCTAACACAGTATTGTTGAACAGCAAGTTGACCTTCACAGCGGAAGTACACTGGCTTCACCTTGGCTCTTGTAGCTTCATCTATCACTTCCTGACCTTCCTACTCTTGTATACTGGCTTCACCTTGACTATTTCCCGCTCGCTTAACCAGGCTTCCAGTATGCACATTTCATTACCAGTATGCAGGCTTCATATGACTGGTGCTGACACTCCTAGCAGCCTGGTTGTTGACACTCCTGGTAGCTGGGATACTGGCACTCCTGGTAGCCTGGTTGTTGACACTCCTGGTAGCTGGGATACTGGCACTCCTGGCAGCCTGGTTGTTGACACTCCTGGTAGCCGGGATACTGGCACTCCTAGCAGCCTGGTTGTTGACACTCCTGGTAGCTGGGATACTGGCACTCCTGGCAGCCTGGTTGTTGACACTCCTCGAAGCCGGGATACTGGCACTCCTGGCAGCCTGGTTGTTGACACTCCTGGAAGCCGGGATACTGGCACTCCTAGCAGCCTGGTTGTTGACACTCCTGGTAGCTGGGATACTGGCACTCCTGGCAGCCTGGATGCTGACACTCCTGGTATCTTGGATGCTGACACTCCTGACAGCCTGGATGCTGACACTCCTGGCAGCCTGGATGCTGACACTCCTGACACCCTGGATGTTGACACCCTTAAAAGCCAGAGTTTACAGGACCCAAGCTTTTGCAACATTCTATATACGCGGAAGTGTTAACACAGGTGTGTTGAAGGAAGGTAAGTGTTAACACAGGTGTGTTGAATGACGGTAAGTGTTAACACAGGTGTGTTGAAGGAAGGTAAGTGTTAACACAGGTGTGTTGAAGGAAGGTAAGTGTTAACACAGGTGTGTTGAAGGAAGGTAAGTGTTAACACAGGTGTGTTGAAGGACGGTAAGTGTTAACACAGGTGTGTTGAAGGAAGGTAAGTGTTAACACAGGTGTGTTGAAGGAAGGTAAGTGTTAACACAGGTGTGTTGAAGGAAGGTAAGTGTTAACACAGGTGTGTTGAAGGAAGGTAAGTGTTAACACAGGTGTGTTGAAGGAAGGTAAGTGTTAACACAGGTGTGTTGAAGGAAGGTAAGTGTTAACACAGGTGTTGAAGGAAGGTAAGTGTTAACACAGGTGTGTTGAAGGAAGGTAGGTGTTAACACAGGTATGTTGAAGGAAGGTAAGTGTTAACACAGGTGTGTTGAAGGAAGGTAAGTGTTAACACAGGTGTGTTAAGGTGGTAGGCGCCCTCATCTAAGAATTTGTAGTGCCTCTTCCTCCGGATTAGACGTCATTAATTAATGCCTCACATTTCCCAAGATCTTCCCCGTCAAGTAGTGGAAGAAGCAACAATAAGAGTAAAGAGCAACAATAAGAGTAAAGAGCAACAAAAGCGGAGGCAGTAAGAAAGTTACATCTCAGAGCTTGGTCTTGTATGTATTCAAGTTACCAATTACATTAGTAAGCAGGAAGGTTGCGAGTGATTTAGAGACACTGTGTTCCTTTGTCGCCGCTTGTCAGCCACCTTAATGATCCTATCGTAATGTTCTCTCTCTCTTACCAACCCACCAGTGTGTGGGTGTACTCACCTAATTGTGGTTGCAAGGGTCGATTCATAGCTCCTGGCCCCGCTTCTTTACTGGTGGCTACTAGGTCACTTCCTGCTCCATGAGCTTTATCATACCTCTTCTTTAAGCTATGCATGGATCCTGCCTCCACTACATCACTTCCTACACTATTCCACTTCCTGACAACTCTGTGACTGAAGAAATACTTCCTAACATCCCTGTGATTCATCTGAGTCTTCAACTTCCAACTGTGTCCCCTTGTTGCTGTGTCTCATCTCTGGAACATTCTATCTCTGTCCACCTTGTCGATTCCTCTCAGTATTTTATGTCGTTATCATGTTCCCCTATCTCTCCTGTCCTCCAGTGTTGTCAGGTCGATTTCCCTTAACCTCTCATCGTAGGACATGCCCTTTAGCTCCGGGACTAGTCTTGTTGGAAACCTTTGCACTTTCTCTAGTTTCCTTACGTGCTTGGCTAGGTGTGGGTTCCAAACTGGGGCTGCATGCTCCAACATAGGTCTACACGGTATACAAGGTCCTGAATGATTCCTTATTAAGTTGTCGGAATGCTGTTCTTAGGTTTGCTAGGCGCCCGTATGCTGCAGCAGTTATTTGGTTGATGTGCCCTCAGATGTACCTGGTGTTGTACTCACCCAAAAATCCTTTTCCTTGAATGAGGTTTGTAGTCTCTGGCTCCCTAGACTGTACTCCGTCCGCGGTCTTCTTTGCCTTTCCCCAATCTTCATGACTTTGCACTTGGTGGGTTTGAACTCCACTAGCCAGTTTCTGGACCAGGCTTGCAGCCTCTCCAGATCCCTGTGTAGTTCTGCCTGGTCCTCGTCCGATTGAATTCTTCTCATCAACTTCACATCATCTGCAAACAGTGACACTTCTGAGTCTATTCCTTCAGTCATGTGGTATGTAGCTTGTGGCATGTAGCTTGTGGTATGCAGCTTGTGGTATGTAGCTTGTGGCATGTAGCTTGTGGCATGTAGCTTGTGGTATGTAGCTTGTGGCATGTAGCTTGTGGCATGTAGCTTGTGGTATGTAGCTTGTGGCATGTAGCTTGTGGTATGTAGCTTGTGGCATGTAGCTTGTGGCATGTAGCTTGTGGCATGTAGCTTGTGGTATGCAGCTTGTGGTATGTAGCTTGTGGCATGTAGCTTGTGGCATGTAGCTTGTGGTATGTAGCTTGTGGCATGTAGCTTGTGGCATGTAGCTTTGGTATGTAGCTGTGGCATGTAGCTGTGGCATGTAGCTTGTGGCATGTAGCTTAGGCATGTAGCTTGTGGCATGTAGCTTGTGGTATGTAGCTTGTGGCATGTAGCTTGTGGCATGTAGCTTAGTGGCATGTAGCTTGTGGCATGTAGCTTGTGGCATGTAGCTTAGGCATGCAGCTTGTGGTATGTAGCTTGGCATGTAGCTTGTGGCATGTAGCTTGTGGTATGTAGCTTGTGGCATGTAGCTTGTGGCATGTAGCTTGTGGTATGTAGCTTGTGGCATGTAGCTTGTGGTATGTAGCTTGTGGCATGTAGCTTGTGGTATGTAGCTTGTGGCATGTAGCTTGTGGCATGTAGCTTGTGGCATGTAGCTTGTGGCATGTAGCTTGTGGCATGCAGCTTGTGGCATGTAGCTTGTGGCATGCAGCTTGTGGCATGTAGCTTGTGGCATGCAGCTTGTGGCATGCAGCTTGTGGTATGTAGCTTGTGGTATGTAGCTTGTGGTATGTAGCTTGTGGCATGCAGCTTGTGGTATGTAGCTTGTGGTATGCAGCTTGGCAGTAGTGGCATGTAGCTTGTGGATGTAGCTTGGCATGTAGCTTGTGGTATGTAGCCTGTGGCATGAGCTTGTGGTATGAGCTTGTGGTAAGCTTGTGGCATGTGCTGGTAGCTTGTGCATGCAGCTTGTGGTATGTAGCTGCACAGCTGTATGAGCTGTGTATGCAGCTTGTGGCATGTAGCTTGTGGATGTAGCTTGTGGCATGTAGCGTGGATGTAGCTTGTGGCATGTAGCTTGTGGTATGTAGCTGTGGCATGTAGCTTGTGGTATGTAGCTTGTGGTATGCAGTTGTAGCATGTAGCTTGTGGTATGTAGCTTGTGGCATGAGCTTGTGGTATGAGCTTGTGGCATGCAGCTTGTGGCATGCAGCTTGTGGCATGTAGCTTATGGTATGTAGCTTGGCATGCAGCTTGTGGTATGTAGCTTGTGGCATGTAGCTCTATGGTATGTAGCTTGTGGCATGTAGCTTGTGGCATGTAGCTGGCATGTAGCTGTGGCATGTAGCTTGTGGCATGCAGCTTGTGGCATGTAGCTGGTATGCAGCTTGTGGTATGTAGCTTGTGCATGTAGCTTGTGGTATGCAGCCTAGGCATGTAGCTTGTGGCATGTAGCGGTAGCTGTATGCAGCTGTGGATGCAGCTTGTGGTATGCAGCTTGTGGTATGTAGCTTGTGTATGCACTGTAGCTATGTAGCTTGTGGCATGTAGCTGTGGCATGCAGCTTTAGGTGGTATGTAGCTGTGGTATGTAGCTTGGTATGCAGCTGGGGGGGGGGGGGGGGGGGGGGGGGGGGGGGGGGGGGGGGGGGGGGGGGGGGGGGGGGGGGGGGGGGGGGGGGGGGGGGGGGGGGGGGGGGGGGGGGGGGGTCATGACTTTGCACTGGTGGTTTGAACTCACTAGCCAGTTTTGGACCAGGCTTGCAGCCTCCAGATCCTGTGTGGATTCTGCCTGGTCTTCGTCCGATGAATTTTCTCATCAACTTCAATCATCTGCAAACAGTGACACTCTGAGTCATTCCTTCAGTCATGTGGATGCAGCTTGTGGTATGTAGCTTGTGGCATGCAGCTTGTGGCATGCAGCTTGTGGTATGCAGCTTGTGGTATGCAGCTTGTGGTATGCAGCTTGTGGTATGCAGCTTGTGGTATGCAGCTTGTGGTATGCAGCTTGTGGTATGCCCCTCACTCTGCTCTTTATGTTAAAGAGGTTGGTCGCTGCTCCGCTGCCAGAATTCATGTTTTCACAATAATTAAGGTGCCTGCTGGGTATCGCCAGGGTATCTGCTGGGTATCTATTGGGTATCTGCTGGATGCCTGCTGGGTATCTGCTGGATGCCTGCTGGGTATCTGCTGGATGCCTGTTGAGTATCTGCTGGATGCCTGTTGGGTATCTGCTGGATGCCTGTTGGGTATCTGCTGGATGCCTGTTGAGTATCTGCTGGATGCCTGATGGGTATCTGCTGGATGCCTGTTGGGTATCTGCTGGATGCCTGTTGGGTATCTGCTGGATGCCTGTTGGGTATCTGCTGGATGCCTGTTGGGTATCTGTTGGATGCCTGTTGGGTATCTGCTGGATGCCTGCTGGGTATCTGCTGGATGCCTGCTGGGTATCTGCTGGATGCCTGTTGGGTATCTGCTGGATGCCTGCTGGGTATCTGCTGGATGCCTGTTGGGTATCTGCTTAATGCCTGTTGGGTATCTGCTGGATGCCTGTTGGGTATCTGCTGGTATCTACTTAACTTTTACAAGAATTTTTTCTTGCCATGATTTTTAATTCATGTATTATTTATGTTTTAATTGCTGACTTTTTGTTTGACTACTGGTATGACTGTTATTGGGTGTGTGTTCTTTTATTTAGTGTTATATAGCGCTGAATGTCCATTATTTAATTTTTATAATGCATTTATCCTGTTGTTTTAGTTTTCCAGTGACCAACACGGGTTTAGTAATTAACAAGGCAATAACTAATAACGTAGTTTGTGTAATTGTTGACACTTCCGGGTTAATTTGTTTATGTTAGTGATAATGTTTGGCTGTGATGATTTTTCGTCTGAGTTGTATATGTGCCTGTACTTAAAGTATGTGTATCTGTGTGTTCCATAACCCCTACACCTAGTGTGCTCCTGCTGTGTACTGTTTACCTCTGTTTCTGATGTGTGCTCACCTCGTTGTGGCTGCAGGGGTCGAGTCACAGCTCCTATGTGTGTGTGTCTGACTACTACCTCTGGTGCTGCAGGTGGTGTTTCTGACAGACGGGAAGCCCAACCTGGGAGAGACAAGGTCTGACCAGCTGCGGAGGAACGTACGGGAGGCCAACATATACCAGCTGCCAATATTCTCACTGGCCCTCGGCCACGACGCTGACCTCAGGTGAGTCTACAGCAGGAATCAACAACTATGCTCGCCTCTAGCCTTGGCTGGCCAATATATACACAGCCACATTAACACTGTAAGGTAGTCTTACTGAAACACACACACTGATGACTACTGATCAAGGTGTAGTCTTCTGTACACTGCTGACACCACACTTGTACAGTGTTACTGAATTTCACTGTCACTTACACAGTCTCCTCCAGATAACTCCATGACTAATTACCTATATTGCAACATTTAATCAGCATGTTGAAAAGTTTTTTTTTATATATTTTATTTAAATAAAAGGTACATATTACAAAATACAGATCAAAACAAAAGTCAACTAATACAAAAATAATCCAGATGTTATACATACAAAACTTTTCTCAACAAGGCCACAACCAGTGATAATATTAAATGTTATAACATGAAAACACAGATCGTAAAATGTACATAACAGTGATACATTTCCTTACACTATATTGAAAGGCCGTACATAGACATTAACATACAACTCTAGACAGGAACAGCTGGAGGATATACATAGAAACTGTCCGGTGCTCGCAAAAGCAAACTAAGCACCCCGGCTCCAAAAGTTAACAAAAATAAGAAAACATTATTACTCTACATTAATGAATATACACCATGACAACAGGAATACAGATATACGTCTCTTCAGACCAAAAGCTATCAGTAGGAACCCAGCAGTCCTAACGACTGCGTATCAATGTACATATATACAACAATAAAAGCCAGACATCTTGTTCAGAAGCTCCATACAAGAAGTCAGTCACCCAAAAAAAAGACAATTTTACGCACAGAGACAAGTACCGTACGTACTTAGGAGGAGGAAATTCTTCTCCGTGCAAAGTACAACAGGATATACAATACAGATAACATCAAAACTGTCAAAGACACCTAAATATATATAACCACAACAGCAACATTAACATGTCTGGAGTCGCACTCTGTCGTCATCCAAACCAAACACCATAATTGAAAAGTACTGCTGCTGTAGGCTTGGTAAAATGATATGTACATTGTGATGAGAATTATAACATTTTCAACGCCTTCATTAACTTTCTAAAGTAAAAAATAGGACGTTTCCAGTTCATATTAATTATTAGCTCAATTCTAAATCGGAATGTGAAATTACAAAATGTATATAAGGGAGAAGTGGAGAGCATGAAGGAAGGTGAGGGAGAAGTGGAGAGCATGAAGGAAGGTGAGGGAGAAGTGGAGAGCATGAAGGAAGGTGAGGGAGAAGTGGAGAGCATGAAGGAAGGTGAGGGAGAAGTGGCGAGCATGAAGGAAGGTGCTGAGCTTCACCTGCTGGAGGAGAACTTCACAGCAATAATACTGACACTTAATACCGCTTGACCACCTCTATATTAATGACAAGCTTTTCAGTAAATCCGGTGAGGTATTAATGAAAAAGACTAGAAATTCATATATAGCGCACACACACACACTTAAACATACACACTTAATACAATAGACAGTGTCACTGTTGACACCTGAGGCTCCTCGGTCAGTAAGAGAAAACAGGGTCACTGTTGACACCTGAGGCTCCTCGGTCAGTAAGAGAAAAACAGGGTCACTGTTGACACCTGAGGCTCCTCGGTCAGTAAGAGAACAACAGTGTCACTGTTGACACCTGAGGCTCCTCGGTCAGTAAGAGAACAACTGGGTCACTGTTGACACTCGAGTGTAAGAGAACAAACAACAGTGCCACTAGGCAGTCTAACTTCATTTCACTGCCTCAGTTTCACTGCTCAACAAAATTAAGGTTTAATTTCTCATCAAACAATAAACACCTTTTGAAACGTTGATTCCAAATCAGTTCATATATTTTTTTCTTAGTAATACGTCTAGTTTTCGAAATATAACGGTTTTTATAAATATATTTATTAATTTTAAAAATATTGGTGAGGTAATAGAACGTTAGGATACGCTTGTTAAATGCATATAGAAGACACGTATGAAGAGAATATATACAAGAAATTATATAGACTGAGGGTACGATTTTCTCTTGTAGGTAAAAAACGTCGATTTTTTGTGTGTTAAGGGATTCATAGCAGGAACTTGGTGACGTAATTTATCGAGGGAGAGAGAATTATACAGCTCATGTGGGGGGGGATGGAAGGTATTCGGGCTCAATTCAGGGAACCGGAGCACAGATTCAATTCCCTAGATCAAGAGCCCCTCAACAGCGTCAAGGAACCTCCCTTGAGGGAGAGAGAGAGATAAGAAGCTTTATTAGTTGACTGACCTTCAATGTTGGTTTCCGGCTTCTTTATGAATTAGGAAGGGGATGATTTGAATGGAAAAATATGCTAAATGACCGATTTTGGGGGCGACCAAAAGGCTGGGAATGAAGGCCTGACTGATCGTTCTTGCCTCCACCGATTAATATGGAACATTTTCTCGAGAAATAGCCGAGATTTGGTTTCATGTTGTTACTATAAATGCCACAAATTAGGGGCCAAAGTGTCGTAATTTAGTAATGAAAGTAGCTAGCAAGCTCAATTTTGGATGACTTAACTGACAGAGAGGGTTTTTCCCTTTGTTTCTCACCACCGACCACTAGTACAGAATGATTCGGAAGTTTCCCAAAGAGTCAAATTGGTGGAAATCGGGTGTCTCATGGGACCCGTGAGTCAGGATGCCGTGGGTCAGGGAACCAGTTTCAGGGCGCCAGATTCAGGAAGACAGACTCAGGAAGCCAGGAATTATACCAATTCCCTTCACGTCAATACCTTTGTGTTGGTGGCTTGGTTGGTTACGAGTATTTCAAATCAGTGAGAGAGTGAAAGCAATTTGCTCAATAGTGGAGCAGTTGAGTGAGCCAAGTTGTTGACCTGACCGACAATTTACCCTCAAGAACACACGCATTTAATATACTAACAAGCAGACAAACTGCTCAGCCACTGGAGACAGGCGAGGAAGCTACCCGTGCAACTAGGGGAATACAGGAGAGCAAGTTGACTGAACTGTGATAGCTGACAAAGATCACTTTTACACTACTCTCATTGGAAACTAATTACTCTCCTCCGCACTACTTACAAAACAAATGAATATTTTTCCATCTAAGATGTGATATGGAAATAAAAGTGTCTTAATGGTGTTGAGAGAAGTGGAGAGGCGAGCACTTCACTACTTTGTTCCCACACTAAGAATATTCTCTAAAAATATTAATATTTATATTTTATGAAACTTCAAACCCGTGTGGATCATTTAGTGTGAATCAGCCCGTGTGGATCATTTAGTGTGACTCAGCCCGTTTGGATCATTTAGAGGCTCGTGCCTCTGTCCGTTAGTATTAGTCAAGTCTGTGACTGACCCCGCTGTTCATGACCACAACAATACATCAGTAACTGGGTAAAGACAGATATTTTCTCTCTCTCTCTCTCTCTCTCTCTCTCTCTCTCTCTCTCTTCATATATATATATATATATATATATATATATATATATATATATATATATATATATATATATATATTTTTTTATTAACACATCGGCCGATTCCCACCAAGGCAGGGTGGCCTGAAAAGAAAAACTTTCATCATCATTCACTCCATCACTGTCTTGCCAGAAGGGTGCTTTACACTACAGTTATAAAACTGCAACATTTACACCCCTCCTTCAGAGTGCCGGCACTGTACTTCCCATCTCCAGAACTCAAGTCCGGCCTGCCGGTTTCCCTGAATCCCTTCATAAATGTTACTTTGCTCACACTCCAACAGCACGTCAAGTATTAAAAACCATATGCCTCCATTCACTCCTATCAAATACGCTCACACATGCTTGCTGGAAATCCAAGCCCCTCGCACACAAAACTTCCTTTACCCCCTCCCTCCAACCTTTCCTAGGCCGACCCCTACCCCGCCTTCCCTCCACTACAGATTTATACACTCGAAGTCACTCTGTCTCGTTCCATTCTCTCTACATGTCCAAACCACCTCAACAACCCTCCTCAGCTCTCTGGACAATCGTTTTGGTAATCCGCACCTCCTCCTAATTTCCAAACTCCGAATTCTCTGCATTATATTCACACCACACATTGACCTCAGACATGACATCTCCACTGCCTCCAGCCTTCTCCTCGTTGCAACATTCATCACCCATGCTTCACACCCATATAAGAGCGTTGGTATAACTATACTCTCATACATTCCCTCTTTACTTCCATGGACAAGGTTCTTTGTCTCCACAGACTCCAGTGCTCCACTCACCCTTTTCCCTCATCAATTCTATGATTCACCTCATCCTTCATAGACCCATCCGCCGACATGTCCACTCCCAAATATCTGAATACATTCACCTCCTCCATACTCTCTCCCTCCAATCTGATATCCAATCTTTCGTCACCTATTCTTTTGTTATCCTCATCACCTTACTCTTTCCTATATTCACTTTCAATTTTCTTCTTTACACACCCTACCAAATTCATCCACCAACCTCTGCAGCTTCTCTTCATAATCTCCCAAAAGCACAGTGTCATCAGCAAAAAGCAACTGTGACAACTCCACTTTGTATTTGCTTCTTTATCTTTTGGGCCCAACACCTCTTCCCAAAGACCCTCGCATTCACTTCTCTTACAACCCCATCTATAAATATATTGAACAACCACGGTGACATCACACCTTGTCTAAGGCCCACTTTTACTGGGAAATAGTCCCTTCCCTCCCAACACTCTAACCTGAGCCTCACTATCCTCATAAAAACTCTTCACTGCTTTCAGTAACTTCCTCCTATTCCATACACCTGCAACATCTGCCACATTGCCCCCTATCTACCCTATCATACGCCTTTTCCAAATCCATAAATGCCAAAAAAACATCTTTACCCTTATCCAAATACTGTTCACCTATATGTTTCACTGTAAACACTTGGTCTACACACCCCTCCTCCCTTTTCCTAAAGCCCCTTGTTCATCTGCTATCCTGCTTTCTGTTTTACTCTTAATTCTTTCAATAATAACTCTACCATACACTTTACCAGGTACACTCAACAGACTTATTCCAATATAATTTTGCACTCTCTTTGTCCCCTTGCTTTATACAAAGGAACAATACACGCTCTCTGCCAATCCCTAGGTACCTTACCCTCTTCCATACATTTATTAAATAATAGCACCAACCACTCCAAAATTATATCCCCACCTGCTTTTAACATTTCTATCTTTATCCCATCAATCCCAGCTGCCTTACCCCTTTCATTCTACCCACTGCCTCACGAACTTCCCTACACCCACAACTGGCTCTTCCACACTCCTACAAGATGTTATTCCTCCTTGCCCTACACACGAAATCACAGCTTCCTGTCTTCATCAACATTTAACAAATCCTCAAAATATTCTCTCCATCTTCCCGATACCTCTAACTCTCCATTTAATAACTCTCCTCTCCTATTTTTAACTGTCAAATCCATTTGTTCTCTAGGCTTCCTCAACTTATTAATCTCATTCCAAAACTTTTTCTTATTTTCAACAAAATTTGCTGATAACATCTCACCAACTCTCATCTGCTCTCTTTACATTGCTTCACCACTCTTAACCTCTCTTTTTCTCTCCATATACTCTTCCCTCCTGCATCACTTCTACTTTGTAAAAACCTCTCATATGCTAACTTTTTCTCCCTTACTACTCTCTTTACATCATCATTCCACCAATCGCTCCTCTTCCCTCCCGCACCCACTCGCCTGTAACCACAAACTTCTGCTGAACACTCTAACACTACATTTTTAAATCTACCCCATACATTTTCGACCCCATTGCCTACACTCTCACTAGCCCATCTATCCTCCAATAGTTGTTTATATCTTACCCTAACTGCCTCCTCTTTAGTTTATAAACCTTCACCTCTCTTTTATATATATATATATATATATATATATATATATATATATATATATATATATATATATATATATATATATATATATATATATATATATATATATATGTATATATATCTTCCGTCTTTCTTCCCATCCTCCCTGCCTGCCTCTGCCCTCTCTGCTCTGTCTCTCTCACTAGCTTCGGGACAGCACTGCAGCGGAAGGTCGAAGACGACAAAAAGTGAAGCAGAGCAAGATGTAGCAGAGCAGATGTAGCAGAGCAAGATGTAGCAGAGCAAGATGTAGCAGAGCAAGATGTAGCAGAGCAAGATGTAGCAGAGCAAGATGTAGCAGAGCAGATGTAGCAGAGCAAGATGTAGCAGAGCAGATGTAGCAGAGCAAGATGTAGCAGAGCAGATGTAGCAGAGCAAGATGTAGCAGAGCAAGATGTAGCAGAGCAAGATGTAGCAGAGCAAGATGTAGCAGAGCAAGATGTAGCAGAGCAAGATGTAGCAGAGCAAGATGTAGCAGAGCAAGATGTAGCAGAGCAAGATGTAGCAGAGCAAGATGTAGCAGAGCAGATGTAGCAGAGCAAGATGTAGCAGAGCAAGATGTAGCAGAGCAGATGTAGCAGAGCAAGATGTAGCAGACAAGATGTAGCAGAGCAAGATGTAGCAGAGCAAGATGTAGCAGAGCAAGATGAGCAGAGCAGATGTAGCAGAGCAAATGAACAGAAGATGTAGCAGATACATGTAGCAGAGCAAATAGAAGGATAGATGTAGCAGACAAGATGTAGCAGAGCAAGATGTAGCAGAGCAAGATGAGAGAGCAAGATCAGAGCAAGATGAAACAGGGAAGATGAGCAGAGCAAGATGTAGCAGGGGCAAGATGTAAAAAAGAAAGATGTAGCAGAGCAAAGAGAAAGTAGAGCAAAATGTAGCAGAGCAAGATGTAGCAGAGCAAGATGTAGAGAAAGAGATAGAAGAGGGGCAAGATGTAGAGAGGCGATAGAGAGATGTAGCAGAGCAAGAGGGAGCAGAGCAAGATGTAGCAGAGCAAGATGGGCAGAGCAAAATGTAGCAGAGCAAGATGTAGCAGAGCAAGATGTAGCAGAGCAGATGTAGCAGAGCAAGATGTAGCAGAGCAAGATGTAGCAGAGCAAGATGTAGCAGAGAAAGATGTAAGAGCAAGATGTAGAGAGCAAGATGTAGCAGAGCAAGAGGGAGCAAGATTAGCGACAAGATGTAGAGACAAGATGTAGCAAGGATGTAGAGAAGAAGCAGAGCAAGATGTACAGAGCAGATTAGCAGAGAAGATGAAAAGAGAGAAGATGTAGCAGAGCAAGATTACAGACAAGATGTAGCAGAAAGTTTAGCAGAGCAAATGTAGAGAGCAAGAGTAGCAGAGCAAGAGTAGCAGAGAAAGATGTAGCAGAGCAAGATGTGAGAGCAAGATGAGCAGAGCAGATGTAGCAGAGCAAGATGTGAGAGCAGATGTACAGAGCGATGAGAGAGCAAGATGTAGCAGAAAGAGTAGCAGAGAAGATGTAGCAGACAAGATGTAGCAGAGAAAGATGAAAAGAGCAAGATGTAGCAGAGCAAGATGTAAGACAGATGTAACAGAAAGATGTAGCAGACAAGAGTAGCAGAGCATATGTAGCAGAGCAAGAGTAGCAGACAGATGAACAGAGCAAGAAGCAGACAGAGTAACAGAGCAAATTAGCAGAGCAGAGAAACGACAAGAGTAGCAGAGCAGATGTAACAGAGCAAGATGTAGCAGACAGATAAAAAGAGCAAGAGAGCAGACAGAGTAACAGAGCAGTGGCAGACAGAGTAAAGACAAGAGTAGAGACAAGAGAGCAGACAGAGTAACAGAGCAAGATGAGCAGACAGAGTAACAGACAAGAGTAGCAGACAGATGAACAGACAAGATGACAGACAGAAAAACGAGCAAGAGTAGAGACAAGATGTAGCAGAGCAAGAGTAGCAGAGCAGATAAAACGGAAGATGTAGGAGCAAGAGTAGCAGACAGAGAACAGACAAAGAGCAGAGCAAGAGTAGAGAAAGAGTGAGAAGAGTAACAGAGCAAGAGTAGCAGACAAGAGAGCAGACAGATGTAACAGAGCAAGATGGAGAGCAAGATGTAAAAAGACAGATGTAGCAGAGCAGATGTAAGGGGAAAGAACAGTTAAAAAAAATTTAAGATAAAAAAAATGAAAGATGAGAAACATGAGTATAAGAGGCTAAGGGGGAGAGGAAGGTCCATGAAGGAGAGATGGGGAAAAGGAAGGTCCTAAGGCAGAAAGGGGGGAGAGGGGGTCCATAAAGGGGGTAGATGGAGGGAGAGGAAGGTCCATAAGGCAGAATGGAAGACCTGAAGAAATGGGACCATGAAGGCAGTAGATGGGGGGCCCAAAAGGCAGTAGATGTAGGGACCATGAAGGCAGTAGATGGAGGGACCATAAAGGCAGTAGATGTAGGGACCATAAAGGCAGTAGATGTAGGGACCATGAAGGCAGTAGATGACGGGACCATAAAGGCAGTAGATGTAGGGACCATGGCAGTAGATGAGGGACCATGAAGGCAGTAGATGGGGGGACCATAAAGGAGTAGATGAGGGACCATAAAGGAGTAGATGTGGGACCATGAAGGCAGTAGATGACGGACCATGAAGGCAGTAGATGAGGGGCCCCATGAAACAGTATATTATAAATATGGTCATATCAAGAAGAAAAGGGGAGAAGATTTAGGAAAAGGGGAGAGGAGGGGGGGAAGGGAAAGGGGGGAGGGAGGGGGGGGGAAGGGAAGTGGGGGGAAAGGGGAAGTGGGGGAAGGGATAAGGGGAACATGAATGGAGGCTATGATGGGAGAAGTGGACAGTGTAAGAAGAGTGGATGGAGGGAGGATAAGATGGAGGAAGGGTAGGATAGAGGGAGGGGAAATAACAAAAAGGGACACACAGCGCTGGAAGCAAGAGGTCATACAACACTGTACACACTGACAACATTAAACTAGACATACAAAATCACCAGTCATAAACTTAATTTGACACAAAAACAATTCATACACAGGAAATCATTCAACAATTTTAAGTTAAAATAATATGCCATTTAAAAATAGAAATTGGGGAGGGACACAAAAACCCGACATGAGAGAGAGAGGGGATATGTTGATTTTACCATTTGCAAAACCACACTTTGTAAATGGTGTGACTTTGTAAATGGTCCAAGTCGGGCCGAAACGTCGTGGTAAGCTTGTATGCGGGGGTTATTTGTGTATTGTTCGTCACGCTATTGTGCCAATTTTTTAGAGTAAGGTAAAATAGCACCTACGGAAAAATTCAGACAGTTGAACCCACATGTGGCACAGTGAGCGGCAGGAACACCGCCAGGTGGAGCGTTGGGGTGAGATGGAGCGTGTGGGGGGGTGGGGCGTTGGGGGGGTGGGGCGTGTGGGTGAGGTGGATGCGTGTGGGGGGTGGATTTTCGGGGAGGTGGATGCGGGGGTGAGGTGGGGCGGGGGGGGGGTGAGGTGGATGCGGTGGGGAGGGGACGGGGGGGGTGGATGCGTGGGGTGAGGTGGATGCGGGGGAGGTGGAGCGGGGGTGAGGTGGGGCGTGGGGGAGGTGGGGCGTGTGGGGAGGTGGTGCGGGGTGAGGGGAGCGCAGGGGAGGTGGACGGGGGTGAGGTGGATGGGCGGGGAGGTGGGTTGGGGGGAGGTGGAGGGGGGTGAGGGGGATGTGCTTTATCCACAATCAAAATAGAACCACCTCAGTGAATTTTTCTTGACAGAACCCAAAACCCCAATCCAGTGGAACCTTTACACTAACTTGTTACTGGTGGGAGACCCCCGGGGCCAGACACTCGCAAAGGCATACCAATTTAGAGTCCTGGTCACCGTGAGGGAAACGTCGCCAGCTTTCACCTTTGCATCCTTTCGTTTATCACGCGGGGCCCTGACATATCCCAGGAACCAAATTTTTATTATTATCACGGGGAGCACTAAACAAGAGGGATTATACGGATTAAAATAAACCTGAGCATACATACGCTGAGAAATACACCTCTGATATATGTTGTGTGGGGGACGGAAAGTGAGGTAACACAAAACACACACACACACCTGTGTCACACACAAAGAAACCAAACGAAAGAAAATTAGCAGACACCAGGCTGGAGAGGGCAGGTGAAAGAAGAACACAGGAAAAAAAGGGGGCGCTGAATACACTCACCTCACCCGGGATTAACACTTGTGGGTAGGGGGGGCGACCAAAGAACGTAGCTACGTTGAAATTTAAAAAATTAAAACCCAAACTAAAAGATTAGTTGCGCTGAGCGATGCTGGGTCTTGTTACGTGACTATCTGACACCCGCTTCTAGGTAACAGATATAATCACTATAAACACAGTGGTCCGATATGACCCCGGGGCAGTGCTTCGTCAGAGGTGGGTCAAACCATAGCAGTTGCCCCGGGGAAGGGGATCCAGTTTTCACAATTTT